>JACN01031835.1:0-18033 GCA_000787155.1 Scartelaos histophorus | reverse complement strand
CAGCACTTACCAAAATGTGACAGAATTTTCATTTCAAAGGTTTTGCATAGACCCAGACTCTAATCCTGCACTTGTGGTCGTGCAGCCGAGGCCCACTCACAGATGAATGGAGGTATTTAAGAATGAATCTGCTTCAAAGAGACGAGGTCCTCTTTCACGCCGCTGCTATCACATACGTAATCCTCTTCTTGTTCGGCTAATCTTTTGTGCTCACTCATGTCTAGTTAAAGGATTATATTTGGCAGGCATCTTTCACAACTCCAGAAACTCGTTAAATGAAGAGCTTTTTAAGATTTGAAATAGTGTTGAAGCTATATTTAATACATTCAATCTTCATTAAACTGCTAGCATAAACCTTCAAAGGATTATTTATTTGAATAATATGCAGTAATGTGTAAATATTTTACATCATCAAACCATCAATGTGTTTTGGGGTTGAGACTGAAGATTTCTAGAAGAGGAAATTTTAAAGATTTCTAGAGTTGTGAAAAAAGGTAGAATGTAAGTCAGAGACAAACTTTATTGTGTACAAATTCTAGAGTAAAAGAAAAAGAACAAGGTGCAGTGAGTGTGTGGGAAGACAGTGTGTGTACGGGAATATGAAATGAAACAGCCAATCAGAGGAGAGCCATTCCAGCCAATCAGAGGCGAGGAAGCTGATTCCCCGATTCACAATTTCACCTGCGGTACGACCGTTACCTTCAACAGTCTCACTATTTATTATAGCCGCAAATTTCCAAATAAGAAACTTGGCTCCAAATTTGATCTTTGAACTGCTAACCTTGATAAGCTTCATTTGACTGGAGCCAAACACTATGGGTAACGTCACCACTTTGAGTCCACTTCTTTTTTAGACTAATAAATGCATTTACAGTAGCAACCCTCCGTTTTATTGGGCTGTTCCACCTCACTTTGTTAGCTAACATTTCTCTATGAGGGTTTTGCACTACGGCCACAAAAATTTAAATAATTTTTAAATAAATGTCATTTAAATCACAACCAACTAAGACCCACCCATAACCCATAATAATAAAATAATTCCCCACATACCTGTAATACCTCTGACCTCCATGGAACCAAATCATTTTTCAGAAAAACATTATTAACATTATATTGCATGTTTTTGTACTTAAAGTGCTAAAATGCCACCAGCTGATTACTCTACATCTAATCAATTATTTTCTTTTTAGTCCCACATGAAATTTCATCTTTCTTGAATATATATTTCCCTCATAATATTCAAACAAATATTGTCCGAACGTGTCCATCTTTTCAAGTCTCATGTTTTCATGTTTCAAATCTCCATATCATGTTCATATGACTCACAACTTCAACATCAAGATCAACATCTCAACCATGTTTTAGAAAATAAAACTATTTTAAGGTTATTCTCAGTCACACCACATTTTTTAAGGTTGTAGCCAATTCATGTACATAAAAAAACACAAAAAATGCTTAATATAAATGTCAAACATAGATTTATGCACCTGACATTGTAAACTAAATTTTACTGACTCATAAACCGTTCCAAACTTTCTCTTAATAGCCTTCATCCCTTGACCTTGTGATATTCAACAATATAAGCTAAAATTGTTCTTAAACTTAAAGAGTAAATCTAGCTTTATATATCAGCAGTTTCACAATTTTGCCTGAACTAAAACCAACAAAAACTACGTTATAATCATATTAATAAAAAACTAAACAAAAAAAGGATCTATTGTGCAATAAATTATATATATTATTGTTCCTTTGTCTAATCAAATCGATGGATCTAACAAGGCTAATAACGGCTAATAACCAGGCTATAACGCTGATCGATTGAGCTAACGCCAACAGTCCCGGACACAGAATGACAATGTTAAATGTGATGTAGCAGCTCCGAGTAATGACCAGACACTCATCGATCAGCGTTATAACGGATAAGGACAAGTCTTCAATCACCTGTATTGATTTTGATTAGCAAAGCTGCAAACGTGACCCCGACGAGAAAAAGTTGACTCATGGTTGATTCATCCTCTTACCACAAATCTTAGTAATTTCAGTGATTTCATAATGAGTTTTTGCCGGAAAAATTCTGACATTTTCAACTTCCGTGTCCTCAAATGTTCTCGTTCCTAAGTGGCAAAGTTTGGGTGTGATAGAGCGTAAAAGAAACGTAATCTTGTTCCTGGCTGTAGCCTCGGGTTAACCACTGACCCGTAAACCTCTCTGTGTTACAAAAAAGTAATTCAGTCTAGTCTTTCAAAAACTGTCTGGGAAACACCAAAAAATGAACCAATTCAAGAGGAAAAAGCAACAAAAACAACACAATGATGAATATACTTAATATTATACAGATTTTTCGATGTTAATGAACTAAAAACTTGCACATTCCCCCAACTAGGTGCTCTTGACCAGACTCATTATCTACAGAAGCCTTTGCTGCACTGAAGGATGGGTCAACAGCAAAGGTCAAACTCTTTCATTATACATGAAATCTGAAAGTCTGAAGAGAACTTTTAGTGCAAGATTAAAGATTAAAAAAAGAGCATATTATATTCTGTATTTTTTTTCTGTTGCTATAAAATATGTAGGTTCAAATTTTGCTTAAACTGCAACAATTTTTATCTAAAATAGTTTAATAAAATAAGAGAGACAATTCAAAACTTCATATTCAGATTTCAAGTTAGTACAAGCTTGTGGGCGGGGATAGGGGGTAGGTGAAAATGGGAATATTCTTATATTTAAGTTGCATTTAAAGACCATAGGATCCAACATGAATCAGTCAATCAAACTCCATTTTTCAGTAGGCTAAGGATGAGGGACAGCCATCATAACACGGTTAAAACTCATAAGTGGATTTTTGCATAATATGTCTCTTTTAATCAAAGCAGATGTTCCCAAACTCAAAATAAGGTCAGAGTTTGGGAACAGATTTCCATATCCTAAATTAGTCTCCACAGATCTATCTTTGACATCATCTCCTCAAAGTATCAGTGAATATTTGTCATGGATGTTCTCCTCCAAAATACTGTCACTTATCAACATAGTCAGTAATACTTAACATTTAATTTGCACAAAATATTCAGCTTATTATTATAAATATGCTTTTCATACAGACTTTTTTACATTTAAAGTGGAACTAAACACTAAATCCACCTTTTGTGCTACTACACCTGCAACTTTCTGAGCTTTTAATTACGTCATAGCTGTTCCCCCTTCTCATTTACCCTTTCAAAGTTGCATTTGGAGTTATTCATGCACACTTGAGTAATCTTTAATTACTTATTTTCAAGACTCCGTTTAACGATCGGGTCCTGTGCTCTGAGTTGTGTCACAGATCTGATGGTGTGATAAGTCAACGTGGGGCGACGCTTTAATCAACCAAATATTTAGTTTTAAATTCGTGTTTCTTTTGAGTGCGTTTTACATTATTAAATCATCCCAAAGGTACATATGAGGCATTTACACAACATCACCAACAAATCAGTAACACCAATTGGGCACCGCATCTTTTTAAAGCTGCTATTTCATTAATTACATCGTTTTAGATGACTATTGTGATTTAAAATGCGTAAATGATAACATTATGATCCACAGGTTTTGCACATTTGGGTATATAGCAGGCTCAAGTACAATACCTGATCTTTAATAACCTAATCTTGGCATCTTTGGAAAATTCACAGCTTTCTTTCCAGTCAAAAACACTTGTACTGCCTTTAGAGGCCACTGCGGTTTCAAGTACTACATGACATCACATAAGACTGCACAGCTGTTTGTGATTAACCAGCCTTTAGAGTTTAAAGTGTGGAGACCTGTTAGACCAATCACACTGTTCCTTATGGCTCTAAACAGCGCCCCTCCAGTCAAATGTTATGCTAAGTTATAGGGGCAAACTAGGACCCGAGTTCCATATTAAGGACAAAATAGCAAAAAAAACACCTTTAAGACCAAACGGCGAGGCTCACAGAGACAAAAAACACCAGGGTGATGTAGAGCGGGTTACTACTACTTTAAGACCAAAACGGCGAAGCTCACAGAGACATGGGTGATATTTTTTCAATACAAAGTGAATTGGAGCCGGAGTCGATGGAGCCTGAAGCGTGTCAATGCTCACTTCCTGTTTGTGTTAGCTATGTTCATTTATACAGTCAATGGTTAGTCCCACTTTAAAATAAGAAAATCTTTTATAATACACATTCACCCAAAATATCTTCTCTAAAATCTGGTCATGTCTTCCTTATGATGCAAAACAATATTTTTTTAATCACTCAAAAAACGTCCCGCTGAGCCACTTCCTCTCCACTTCCCCTCGGAAACAGCGTTGCTATAGCGATCGTATCCCGGCCAGTCGTCATGGCAACCGGGGGGATGCGTCTGATGCCACGACGCCGGCGCCTGCTTTTCGTGAGCAGCAGATCAAACACGGGCCGGAGAATGAAGCAACAGAAGAGCAAGAAAATGAGAAATGTACAAATGCGAAGGTGGTCCCTGAAGGCAGCACCGGCGTCTGTGGAGCTGTAATAATGAGCTGTCAGGAGTGCAGGAAGTGGGCCAGCACCTGTTTCACATGAGCCCCAGAATAAGACAAGATGCTGATGCTGCTTTTTCTGTGTTCAGCTCAATTAATATGAAAGTGAAAATCTGCCTTTTGCTTCCAAGATCATGTTTGTGTATCAACAACTACAGAGTTTACAGTAACGGGATAATGACTGAATGTTCAAATAAACAATAAAAAATGCCAAAAATATTATTTGCATGTAACGTTAATTGAATTAGAGTATGAATTTTGACATTTAAACCTGCCCAAGCGTTGAAAATGTGAAAAACACAACTATTTTTATCTGTTTGCATCAACCCAACCTTATTCCTCTCCACTTAACGCATCCCTACCATCCAAATTATTCACAATGAGTTTATGAAATATTCCGATGCCAGGGTTTTGCCATCACACCGCTGCTAACAACTAGCATGCTAACAGCACTCTAGCATTACTTTCTGGTTTGCACCTGGTAAAAAGACCTCATAATAAGATGCAGATACAGCAGTCTCATTTCGGCACCCAAAAATAAATAATAATAATAATAATAAAATAAAATAACAAGAAAAAATGTAATAAACAAATAAATAAACAAATAAATAAAATAAGGAAAATGAAATTATAAATGGACCAAAATATAAAAAGAGGACCTAGCATTGTGGTTATGCTGCACTATCACATTACTTTTGCAGTTTTTGTTATTTTGTTTATTTGTTGTAGGTATTGTTCTATGTTTTTGTGCTTTCTTTTTATGTTTATTGTTGGATTTTGTTAAATGTTATATTCTTAAAAAAAAAAAAAGAGGTCAGGTTTGCAACTTCAAATTAATATTTTGTAATTCTCTGCATTGGTCCAACTTTGATTTATGAGAAATGACATGTTGCTTTTTGGGCCTTTAAGTATTTAAAAGGTTATATTTAGTTTAATTTGCAGCTAAACCACTTCTCTTTATTTTTCTGAGGTTGTCTACATAAACAGCTTGTTCAAACGTTTGCCCTTGATACGCTGCAAAATCTCACAGTTTTATTGCTAAAAGTACTAGAACATGAGTGAGCAACATGAGTCAGTCTGAACTTTTAGCTCTGCACACATAGTCCCTCCTTTCTCCTGCTCGGATCAAAAAACTAATGAAATGGACTAATGAAGTGTGACCCATTCCACTCCAGTCAAATGAAGCTCACCGGGGCTAGCAGTTATGGGGTGAATTTGGAGTTGTGCTTCATATTAGGAATAGGAATTTATTATCAGACAAAACAGTTAGATAAAACACAAGGATTATGTAGAGCAGGTTAATATAAACATTTTAAGACCAAAATGAGGAGCCTGAAAGGAACAATTACATAGAGATGTTTCTTCAGCACAAAGTGAACTGGAGCTGAGGTCGATGGAGCCGGAATGTTCACTTCTCATTTGGAATGTAGCAGCTAGCATGTGAGCTACATCCATTTATATATACAAACTATGGCCTATGGTCTATGGTATGTGCCCAGACCAAAGCCTGATCCTGTTAGATCTCAGAAGGTGAGCAGGGCCAGGCCTGGTTAGTACCTGAATGGGAAAATCAGCTGGAGTGCCAGTGTCTTTAGGCAAGACACTTCACCTTATTTTATTAGCATGTACACCATTTATGACATCAACCTGTCCAGGGACTGAAGGTTGAAATTTTGCTATAACCTGGCACCAACGTATGAGCTCTTTGTGTAGTTCAGTGTTTTTATGTGCATTGTCCTGATAAATAAACAACTAAACTAAACTAAACTAACCCAAACCTACATTGTCCAGTATAAAAGTGGAGTGTACAGGAGTGTTGGTGGTGGTCAGCGGGTCAGAGATTGACAGGTGCGTTCCTGTCACTCTGTCCCAGGGCAGCTGTGGCTACAGTAGTAGTTTAGCACCACCGAGTGTGGAGTGAATGAATAAACCGCACTGAGTGTATTGAAAGGTGCTACATAAATGCACTGATTAATTAATGAATTAACTAATTAACTAATTAACTGGGCAGAATGTGTTACACTCAGGGTTAAGCATCCTGTTATATGCAATGTTAGGAGAACTTTTCCCTTTCAAAAGATATAATAGTTTTAAATTGTTAATCACTATGGTAACAGTAACCTAACCCTCATTTTTTCATAATTTTAAACCAACAGGTAGAATTGTAACGCGCCATATTTAGCGTAACCTCTACACTGAAAAAATTCACAGTCAGCCGGCCTGTTTGGCACGAGAAAAGCTGCTCCGTCAACCCACGAGACGGGAGGAAACCCTGGCCCGACCGGTCTCCACGGAAACCCCCATCCCTGTGTCCGTCTGTCGTCACGGTAACGGGGCAGAGGAAAACATAGCGACGGAGACGAGGGTCAAGAAGAGCATCAGGAGCGATGGGCTGGCGGGAGGACGATGAGAAGGGGCGGGATTCGGCGCGTGTGGAGTTCAGGGCCACTGGAGATTGGAGGAGTGTGGAGAGGAACATAAATCAACATGGAAATATATTGGATTTGCATACAGTTGTGGAAGCAGTGGTCGCTTTTCATTTTACTCCACCACAGCTTTAATATTTCAGCACTTGCCTCCCTCCTCTTTCCCCGTCCCAGTGCAGTTCAGGCCCCTTCCAGCTGCAAACCCCCTGTCCTACTTTTACATGACTTATTTCAATGAAGTCAAGGCGGGACAAAAAATACTGGGTCAATGGTTTCCCTGCAAAAGCACTTCAAATAGAAATTACTCCAGTGAAGATACAATGGATTCTCACAAAAGACTATTTTTGGATTGCATGAATAGATTATGAAAAAAAAAAATATTGCATTCTACATTTAAAAAAAACAAAACAGCAGAATACATTTAAAAAAAAAAAAAACAGCAGAATTTGGAGAAAATGTTGGATTTTTTTTAAATTTTTTTTTATTTGTAAACCTATATTAAATCACTTTGTATTTCAGCTCTTGATTTATTTCCACATTTTAGGGTATATAGCTTATGTGCAACTCAATGTAATTATTTATTTGTTTGGTTTGTTATTAAAGCTCTGAATTTAATTAAATAATGTACTTAAAATTATGCTTTTTTAGTGTCTATTGTTTGTTTATGTGGTTGTTTTTAATGTACCTCCTTTTGCATGTTTTTCCAAAGTGTTTTTTTTAACTACAAATTGCAAATAAACAAAATTAAACTGATAAAAATAATGCTTTTGTAGCTATTTTTGCTGTAAGGACAACATAATTAAGTCATCTTGAGCCTGGGCAATACAATGCTACACTTGAGTTGGCCTCTAGCTCCATCGTGTGGCGCGAAGGACCAACTGCACGTCATACGTCCTGCTACAAATCTATACTATGATGTTAATTAATCTCAGGTGATCAATATATTCCGTACAAAGTGCAAACATATTCTGTAGCATTGATCCATGTTCTCAGTGACCTCACATGACGTCGCTCGCCGCCTCTTTCTCTTTCCTCCTCTCTTTTTCTCTCTCTTCGTCTCGTTCTCTCTCTGTCTGTATGAGTAGATTATTCCTGGCAGTAGCAACATGGCTGAAGGTGTCCGCAGCAGATGCCTGACACTGGGCCAGGGTTAAAGATAGCAGAGCATGACCCACATCAGCTGATCTGGAGTCAGCTTTCACCGCGCTCCATAAAACGTCTGCTCTGGAATAGACCCCCGCACATGCTACAAGTCAACAATAGAATAGCTGCAGAAAGGTGATAGGGTGTTGTGGTTTGGGAAGGTAAAGGTTTGGTCGTTTAAAGGTGCCCGTGTGTCGTGGTCTGATCTGTGGAGTGTTGAGTAAGAATGGGTGATTTATTTAATGTCCTAATGAGGAACATTCAGGCAAAGCAATAACATTTCCACAATGACAAGCCAGTTTCAGACCTATTGTGACAAAAACAAAAAATATTTCTGACTTGGAGGTACTACTACTGCTACTACTACTATGTCCACTACTATGTCCACTACCACTACTACCACTACCACTACTACTACTACTACTTCTGTCGTCTATCACTACTACTATGTCCACTACTATATCCACTACTACGTCCACTACTACGTCTACTACGTCCACTACTACTACGTCCACTACTACTACGTCCACTACTACTACTACTACGTCCACTACTACTACTACTACTACTACTACTACGTCCACTACTACTACTACTACGTCCACTACTACTACTACTACGTCCACTACTACTACTACTACTACTACTACTACTACTACTACTACTACTACTACTACTACCACTACCACTACCACTACCACTACCACTACCACTACCACTACTACTACTACTACTACTTCTACTACTACTGCTACTACTACTACTACGTCCACTTCAAAATTGTTAATATAACTCTTGAATTCAGGGTTAAGCAGGATTTTTGGTCTAGTGTTACTTAATTAACATTTCAAAAAGTGTGAAATTACCTCTTGAACAGATTGAACTCAAATACACTCTGAGAAAATTGATTCTGTGAGAGCCAATTTTGACACTCCACTTCGTGCTCTATGGAGGGAGAATTGTCTCAAACAAAAAGTATTATATATAAATATACATACAGAAATATCAAATATCCATAAGAACATGACAAGCAAATAAATAAATATGTATTTGTAAATATATTTTTGAACTTTGACAATAAATATGCTTGACTTTGTCTGTGGAATCTGCATTTGAAGATCCCACTTTTGCTTTTCTCATTCTCCCTCCATATTGCCAAGAGGTGAAAACTAAATTTAAAATCTTAAGTCTCAGTGACAGATGCTTAAACTTATGTCTTTATATTATTTTTTATTAAATGGGGGTGAGCTTTCTTGTCCCGGGTCGCCAAAATTGTATTGACAAGCTCCATTTCCATTTACTTTAAAGTTCGTTTCATACAAAATAATCAAATGAAGCAAAATAACGTTCTCGTTTAAGGTCCAATATGACACAAAACTGAATATTATGAGCTTATAGGCACGTTTGAATGTTGTTATCTCATCAAAAACATACTCAAATTTGTATTTTATTTCATTCACACATGTTTGAGTGACCAGGTACTATGTTTTGTGCTATATTTTAAGTAAATATTGTAATTTAGGTGAGAAAATTGTGCAGTATGGGCCCTTAAAGCAGCCAGTAATAATTAAAACCTTATGTTAAATGACATAAGAGCGCTGATACATAGTTAATTAGCCCATAGGAGGCGCCACACTGCCCCCTACAGGCCCCCGCTGTCCTGGAGGATAATAACCGTCGCAGTATTAATTATGGATTTTATGAGCAAATCCAGACTGATGATGGCTCGCAGGGGGCATACATAAAACATGAAGGCTCCACTCCAGGGACTCGTGAACTACCCACAATGCACCAGGCCACACTACAACTCACTCACTCACACAGCAAGAACAGAACGAAGCGTGGAAACTTTTAACATTATCATAATTTTGAAATTAGCGGCGTTAACGAACGAGCTTCACGTGATGCAACAGTGAATTTTAAATGATTTTTGTTCAAGTGAAGGTGCATTGCGTAATTTTTCTGCTTATCTCCGTGCCAACAGGTCAAGTTATGGGTCAGATCTGTGGAAAGGCAAGCCCGCCGAGTAAGACTGCATGTTTTTAATTTATTTTTGAGCAATGCCAACACATTTTAATGAATAAATACATAGTTTATAAGTGTATTTCTGGACTTTCGAACATTCCTGGCAACACTAACCCAGGCAAAGTAACTGCAATAGTGCAATTTCAACCATAAAAGTTGCAGAGTGTGGCTTTAATAACAGTATTTTTAGTCAAGTGGCATTTCAGAAGTCATTGTTGTAGTCGAATGAACAAATGAACAAATAAAGTCTCTCTAAATTGCTTATCTCTGTGTAAAATTGCATTCACACAACTACACCTGCAGTGGAGTTAAAAAAACAGCTACTTATGCAGAAAAAGTACAAGAAATAATGAATATTTATAAAGACTGATTAAACCTGTGAATCACGAGATTAATCTGTCTTTTTACATTTGAATACCAAAATACTCACACGTTCACTATTAAATGTGCTCCTTATTTATGGATATGTCACTGCTCTGCCTGGAATGTTCCACAGTGTGACATTAAACAGCTCTACCTCACATTTATTCAATTACAGCTTGGTTTTATAGCTCAAAAATACCTAGAAAAACAGGAAGGAGTTAGAAGTTACACAATGCACCTTAAAGTCTCCTTCCTTCTGTTGTTCCATATAAATCTTTATAATCTATAGAAAATAAATAATTCACTAAAACACTATCAACTCATTAATGGACTAAAGTAGCTGTGTGAAACTCAAATTATAAACTTAAAATGAAAAACTACACTGCAAATTTCATAAAACTAACCACGATTTATTCTCAAAACTAGACAAAAAATATTAATTATTTTGTTTTAAATGGATATATACTAAATGACTGCTAAATATTTAAGATTATTAAGATTATTTCAAGAAAAAAAATATATATATAACAAATAATATAATAAATAAATACAAACATACAAACTGTAAACTAGTTAGAATAAACACAAAACAAGCAGAAAAGTGTTAAGATGGTGTTTAAGACAAGGACGTTAAAACAAAAAGTGTATTTTTTAGGTTTTATTCTTTATTTTAGATCACTTAAAACGTCAGATTATTGCTTAGAATAAGTGATTTTTATCTTATTTTCAGATTTATGAAGGCTTAGATATATTTTCTTAAAACTTGATAAACTTGATAACTAAAGATCATTTCACTTGTTTCTAAAGCATTTGAACTTAAAACAAGTGTATTTTTCTAGTTTTAAGGAGTGGTATTTTTCCAGTGTAGGACCAAGTCACGGCCAAACTAAATATTTATTGAAAAATGTCACAAAAAACATATTCTGATCTGATCTCAGGCCTGAGTTTGACATGTCTGGACTAAAGCAAACTCCACTAAGACGTGTTAAAGAAATGATGTGTATGTTCACATTTAGGGGAAGTTGTTGTGTATAAAAGTGAAGATTTCTGTTTGCAGTTCAATTGTGACTGAAATAAAATGCACTGATCTGAAATGTTTTAAAGTAACTCTCTGTGTTGATGTAGAGTCTGGAAAAGGAAAGAGGAGCAGATAACACAGGATTACTCTTCTTTCTGCTCCTTTTCATTCATTTCTTGTATGTTTGATGTTGTTAATATCTTGTTAGTGTCTTTTATACTTTTATAAATGAAATAAGCAAACAAATAAATAAATAAACATTAGACATTACATCAAAATTCAGACTTAACTGGGACTAAACTAGGATCAAACCAAATCTACATCATTCGAGACCAAGACCAACCCTCAACATCTCACAATATTTCCATAAAGCAAACTATATCTCAGCTTTTGCAATGGAGTCAGACCAGATACTTCCCATTAAAGCATTATGCGTCTGCGTCTCACTCTGCACAGCTCCACAAATCACTAGAACAAATGTCAAACCAGGACAGAGCCATTGATATCTGCAAAACAACCAGCAGAAAACACCAGGAACCAGCAGCCGAGTATTTACCCAGAGCGAGGAGGAACATCAGAGCAGCACAGCACTTACCTGCAAGAGAACACAGAAGAAAAGGTTTGTTAGAACTGGGATCAAAATATGAAGAAGAAATCAGATTCATTTAATACATTCTAAACAATAAATTAGAATACTTGTATCTTTTTATAATGAATATGCATTAGGATATTTGAAAGACGTGGCGTTTGGATACAATGTTAGTTAGATTCAGTTCAAAGTCAATATTTGAATGATTAAACTTCATAAATCACGCAAAATTGACTCTTGTGACTCTTGACTTTGAGTAATCCTGGATTCTTAAACAGTTTTTATCTCCAAATCTCAAAATAGAAGCTGTAGTTTACAAATTAACAGCTACTTTTACTTAGTTCAGGACAGATTAGGACTGAAAAAACACAGTGGAGCACTTCCTGTATAACCACATAACATCACAAGCTGCATGTCAGACTAAATGTTTTCTGAAATCAGCCTAAATATGCAGGATTTTTGCGTAAAACATGTATAAACGGATCAGAAAAATCACAACTCCAGGGATGTTTTTACTATTCATGTAAGATGTATGAAATTTCTCAATGAGCTTCATGATGATGTCTCCTGAAATTTTCACTTCAAGGAAAGTCCTGTCAGAACTCATTTAGTGGAATGCTAAAGTGTGCAGAAATAGTGATCAAAGCAAAGTGTGGCTATTTTTAAAAATCTAAAATGAAATAAAGAAAAGACAAGAATGAAAAAGTGTGTCTAAACTCATAACTGGTAGAAGATGTCTAAATAAGTAAACTGTATTATTTATTTTAATAACTTTATGGGATTAATTAAATACATTTTATCATTTCTAATATGCATTTCTAACAGTGTGACCAGAATTTCAAAATCAAAAACTGGGACACTCTCGGTTTAGGGTGATTGGTAATAATAAAACTGTGAAACTAGGAAAATTGTGATGCACTCTGCAGGTCAGTATATATGTGTATGTATATAGTCACATTTTCTTTGTGTTTTGATCATTTTTAAGCAGCTTTTCTGTATTTAACCAACACAAATGACAATGTACGATTCTCTTTACTGTTTTCAGGGATCAGATCAAAAATACACAGCAAAAAGTGTTAAAATTGACTCTCAGAGAATTAATTTGAACATTTTCTCAGGGTTTATATGAGTCCAATCTGTTCTAGAGTTAATTTAACATTTTTGAAATTGTTAATTAAGTAACACTGGACCAAAGCTCCTGTTTAACCCCAAAATCAAGAGTTATATTAATGTTTTAAGAGTAAACAGATAACACTTTGTAGGGTTAAGCTAAACAACACACAGATATATTTATTTTTGATTTTATTTTAGTTAATTTAAAAATTTGAAATTATGCAAAACTGATTCAAACTTGTCTTCTCTAGTGGGAGTTTGAAGTAGTGAGTGGGAGGAGCCAAATTAACACCAAGGGAAGTTGAATTAAATCTGGCAAATAACCCCAAATCGAACCCCCATTTAACTTTCAAATAGTTAAAATAACACTTTTTGTATTAAAAACAACTATAAATATTTTACCCTGAAGTTTTTACCCTCCTTTTTCAACAGCTTTTCTGTATTTAAGCAACACAAATGACAATGTACGCTCCCCCTTTACTGTTGGCAGGAATCAGATTGGTCAAAAATAGGGAAACATGGGCCACTTTTTGTATAAAACTATGATTTTGGATAAACTATTACATAAATCCTCTGGGACTGTCGTGGGTAAACAGGGACGTGTGGTTACCCTAATTTCTAAATATGTTTTTTTCCAAATTGAGTGAGTCATTTCCTCAAATAGAGCGTCACAGAGTCTGAAACACGTTCTTGATTAAATAGAGCCAAATAAGTGTTAAGATGCTGTTGTTGGTGTTCCCATGAGTCAGCTTTAGCATTAGCATTAGCATTAGCATTAGCTCTATCTAACGTATCCAGATGAGCGGAGAACGAGCCACAGTCACTTTGAGCAGCTCAGGATGTGGAGATGGAGAAATGACATCTGTGTGTGGCGAGGGAGATAAGTGAGACCAGCGGAAGTGCAGGGAGGGCATCTGGGTTAAAACTATGTATTTATGCACTACACAGAACACAATGATTCAGCGAAAACAGATCAGATTAACTCACAATATGCCAAAGCAGTTGACATCTTATGGGTGAGACAACACAATGAGTAGAGTAACACAAGCTTTTGTGGAAATGGTAATCGAGATCTCATATTTTTGCATTTAATTATTGACGTCACAGGGAATTCAACTAGAAACGTGAGGAAAAACAGTCTAAAATTTGCAAAAACATCTAAACTGCAAAAAAGCTTGGCCAAAATGTAGATATAAACACTTAAATCTATCAGAAAATGACTTAAAATTAGTGAAGGTATCATGCAGCAAGAGAATATTATTTCACAAGTTTTCTTAAAATAAACTATTTCTAGACTAGAATGAATCGGTCTCTGGTCTGGTAAATTGACAATAAATCTGAAAACAAGATCAATAACCTGATTTATTAGAGGATAAGTAACCACAAAATCATCTGAGACTAAAGATGCTGAAAAAAGATCTTGCAAAAATGTCTTTAACTGTAGAAAAGTAGTGATATATTATAATTCTGACTACTAATGAAACAAAAATGTGCAAAAATATTGAAATTTCGATATATATTAGATGCTGAAAAAAGATCTTGCAAAAATGGCTTTAACTGTAGAAAAGTAGTGATATTTTATAATTCTGATCACTTTGAGCACTGCAAAACCTCTCAATTGGAATCACTTCATCAATCAAACTACTAATGAAACTAGAGGTGTGAAAAAATATTGAAATATCGATATATACACTGTTTAATTTGATGATAGAGGAGGTTTTACACAGCAAAAAGTGTTAAAATCAACTCTCACAGAATCAATTTTAACATTTTCTCAGGGTTTATATGAGTCCAGTCTATTCTAGGGTTAATTTAACATTTTTAACCCCAAAATCAAGAGTTATATTAACGTTTTGAGAGTAAAACAGATAACACTTTGTAGAGTTATCGTGGTTTAGCAAAACAACACACAGATGTTTTATTTTGAGACTTATTTTAGATCATTTAAGATGAAATTATGTATAAATCTTGTAAAATTGTCTGAAAATTGTCTTTTCTGAAGCGGTGGGTGGGATCTTTTTTGTGTCTTATTTTAGAATTTATTATTGCTATTTATCTTTTAATGTGGATCAATAACGTTTGTCTAAGTCTAAAAAATTAACACAAAGGGAAGTTGATTTAGCTTCAACAATATCAACTCTGGCAAATAAGCCCAACTCAAATCCTCATTTAACTTTCAATTAGTTAAAATAACACTTTTTGGGATAAAAACAACTCTGAAATACTTTACCCTGAAATTTAACCTTCCAGTTTTTGCTGTGTAGGTTTGTTTTACTAAATGATTTTGTGTAAGAACTACAATTGTGTTAACATTTTCACCACTTTAATGGGTAAAATGGTGTTTTTCATATTAACTTTGCACAAACTTAGTGGACTTTGAAGACTTTTAGTATCAGAACCATAATTTAGGCTTTGTTTTTCACTGAACCGTATTGAATCGATTTGAAATATATATCATATCGAATCGTATTAGATTGAAAGCGTATCGTATCGTGGCCTGTGTATCGAGCTATGTATCGTATCGGCAACTTCTTAACGATACCAGCCCTAAATGAAACTACTGCACATCGCATTTTTTCAAGTTGCTGTTTTGTATCCTGCTTTTGCATTTTTATGGGAGCATATTTGAAGGAATAACAATTATGGAAGATAATTTGTTCCATCAGATTTAGCATTTTAAACACCACTGAATTTCTCAATTTAAATTTTTTAAATCTGACAAAAGATGAGAGAGAATTATTTTTATTCTGAATTTTAGTTGCTGAAATTTTAAGTGCGTTTAAAATTCAAAATCTGATGACACAAATTATCTTCCATAAACAACAGTAAAGAGAATTTGGTTATAAACAGAGTAATTGTTGATTTTTTAATTTATTTTTCTCATTATGATGTAGTAAAATGTTGTATTAATGTTAATGTATTCATTTCGCAGATAAAAATCCATTAACGCGCTGCAGTTGGAGATAAAGGGTCGACGCAATAAGCTTCTGCCTACGCCAGGTCAGCGACTTACTTCATGTTTGATTTGATTGTTTTACACACTGAATATGTTTTATTTTATGGGCATCAGACTGAATATAACGTATGCAGACACGAGTGATGCAGGATTGAGGGTTGAGCACTGCACAGAATCTTACAGCAAACCGTATGAAAGGTTTGAACAGAGAAAATCGCTAAAATTACTCAGACATGCATGGATAACATCTAAAACCTGCTTTCCCTTCATGTTTTTGATGAAGGAACAACATTACAACACGGTAGAAAGCTCAGAAATCAATCTTGCATAATACCCTAAACTTTAAAGAGTTAAAGTTGACCGTGAAATCAATTTAACGAGACATTTACGTTTTGTTTCTGAAATTAAAAGGATGAAAATGAATAGACCAGATCAGAAGTCAACAACAAAACACACAATTCGATTAAGAAAAGTGGCAATTTTAGTTTTTTATACAACTCCAGAGAAAAACAGAAGTCGCAACTATCCGGGGGTCAAAGTTCATGGGTCCTTTTAGCCGATGTGTGCCGCCATTGTCCTCCTCTGTTTCGCCTAATGACATGACAGATGGACCTACGGACAAAACACTCTTTAGTCTTAACCGAGCGAGTCCAGAGTCCAGGAATGTCTCAAACGCAAACGCCTCAATGGTGGAAATTGTCTGAGATGTTTGGTGGAAGTTAAAAGCAAAAGGAAAGACCAGAAGGAGGTTGTGTCGGGCACCTCGAAGCCTCCTCTGTGGGGGGTGTTTACTGGGTTCGTGGCTGTTGTGGTGATGCAGTTTGCTGTAGCAACGGGGCCCTGTCCAGTTCCTCTTGTGCAAGTCCAAGGCAGGGTTCATTTACAGAGCAGGCATTAAACCTCTGCTACACACTAAACTGGAAATGTTTGGCTCCAGAGACGCTTTTTCCAACTGAGCAACCTGGGTGTGAAAATAGAAAACTGAAACTGGATAATGTTTGGTTTTGCGGCTGTAAATTTGCGAATGTTTGTCCACTTTTTTTCTTATGAACTTAATGACATTTAAACAGCAGAAAAGTATTATATTTCAGCGCTTGTGCTTGTTTGTATTTTTTGGTTTGTTTTTGTTGTTTGGGGAGTTACCAGGAACAACTTGGCACTGGGACTGAGGTTGAATGAGGTCTTCCCTAAAGTAAAAACTTCTGCTCAGGTCCATCTACTTTGGTTGTCAAATATTATAAAAAAAAAACCAAAAAAAACAAAAAACAATTCTATATTACAATTACAGTATTAATTTAGATGTTTTAATGGTTAATCGCCAAAATATATTCTTATGAAATAGATAATAAGACTTGACACGTAGCAATTTTAGTTATTTCAAAAACAGTGAAGCTAAAGTGTTGTTTTATCCATCTGTTTTTGTCATATTTACTTGACTTTATTGTTCAGAAAAGCTTAAGTTCATAAAGCTGGTCCCATTTTAGAGATATAATTAATGATTATGAATCATTTAAGGTGCTATATTATGCAAAACAGTGAGTTTTAAGCCTTGTTTGAATGATAACTCCTCAAAAAACATACCTGGAGTTGTGTAATCCCACATTATTAGTCTGTCTACATCTCTGAAACTCAAAATGCTCAATTCCACCTAGAAATGGTAGTTTAACAGCTACTTTTTCAGTAGAGATTGGCAATTCCAGGGCTGAAATGATCAAAATTATTCTTGTGAAGCTGTTTGGAGTTTAAAAACACAGTGGAGCACTTCCTGTACTTGCTGTTTGAGAGAAGAACTAATCCTAACCCTAATCCTAAATATTCAGTTTGTTAGTTTGCGTTAAACCTGAAAAAACGAAAGAAAACACTACTCCAAGTACGTTTTTGATGAGGAAA
>KN489129.1:40808-54372 GCA_000787155.1 Scartelaos histophorus | reverse complement strand
CTCCCTCTCCCTCATACACACAGCAACATCCCACACTCACGGAGCCCAGCTGACCCAACAAGAGGGGGTGGGACAAATTCGGGTGGGCAAGGGAAAAGATGCCATCATTGAGAGACAAGCACTATTTGGTGTTTTATCAGAGATGGAAAGAGGACTGGCTATTTGCACTTTAGGATATTGTTACGCCAAAAAACCAAAATAAAACATACATAGCAAGTAAAAATGGAAATCTACTAAATAAAACTTCACAATTGTAGCTAAGGGTGCATTGCGTAACTTTTCATTTGGGTCTCATTTACAATTACAGCTCAAAAATACCTAGAAAAACAGGCTCTTTGTGACTGTGAGTGGGGTTGCCTCTCCACAGATGTGACTTGTAACTTAGTCTGGTCTAAATATAGACAGGTTTAACATTCCAATGACATCTTCACGGAAAAAAGCATTTAATGAACCATCCACCAGAAAAGAAACTACTAAAATAAGGCTTTTTGAATACACAATCTTCCAAAAATGTACCTAGAAAAATAGATTCGGTGATTTATTAAAAGCAGATACATCAAACACAAACTCACAGCATCAGAATTGTGTTTATCGTAAGGTTTTCCTCGAGTCCCCATCCTTCAGCTGGCATATATTTGCGTGCTTATTAGCGGCGTGCTGTTTCAGTCCAGTGCTGATGTGTGCCCTGACAGGATGTGGCGTAGGATTGAGACGTCTCCACGCAGAAAGAGAGTTTTAAAGGTTAAGACGTCTGTTATCAGCCTGTCCTGATACCTGCCGTTTGACTGGTGTGGGTTTCGCAGTGGGGAATTGGCAAATTAACTGTATCCATCGGGCAGCTGAGTCTGTCTTGTAAACAAAACGCTTAATCTTGAAGGAGCTGCGTTACGCAAGTTTTTTATCTGCGTTATAATGTTCTTTCCTTATCGCAAACGTTTCATTCTCTCGTGTTTAGCACAAAAATCATGCATAAAACTGAAAACACCCTGTTACACCTTGTGATGTCATTGACTGGTGACACAGGAAGTGATTTGTTGAAACTATTTGCATATTCTTATTTGATATTGTAGACTTTATATGACTAGAGGGTGAAACTTCAATATTTTCTATGGTTTTGCTTGTGTATTGTGAGATAAATCAGTTCAAGCGAGGCAAAAAAATTGTCGTTTAACTTTAAAACAACGACTGGATGACATCACAAAGTGGAACAGAGCGTTTTGAGCTTTGGAGATTCAGACAGAATAATAATAAGTGTGTTTTTGAGGAGGTGACATCATTCCGTCATGACTAAAAGCTCACATGAGGCAGTTTCGCAATTTATGAATAACCAAATTGAGAAAGTTCAACAACAAAAAAGTGGCGGTGGTCCAAAGTGGCTGAACTAAATGAATAATAACTTATTTTTTTATGTACCAAGCCCATAGAAAATGTAATTTGATGATACTTGGGGGCCAGGGCAAGAAGCAGAAGCCTGACCTTGGCCACTCTCTAATATAAAATAGGAAGAGGGTTCAATTCTGGACTCCTAAAATCCCGGGTGCCAGGAGCAGACCCCCCCTCCGTCCCCGACAATCGTCCCCGACCGCAGCCCCCGTTTCGAGCATTTGCAACGCAGAATTTGAGATGATTCTGTGAATACTGTGCACTCATGAAGCGAGGCGGAAAATAAGGTCACGGGAGTCAAGTGGTGGATTTATGCACAAGTTGAATTTGCCTCTGGTCACAAACAGATAATGAATGTTTGCATTTTATTCGGCTCAAACTTACTGTCAAGTATAAAAGTAGCCCTCCCCTTCTCAGCCTTGATAATAGTGCACCTTTTGTTATATACATTCGAACTAAAGAAGAATATTTGGTAGCGCGCTGAATCCTTCTTGTGAATTTACTATTTTAAAGACAATGTATTTTTGAATGAGCTATTATAGACACAAGGCACAGGTGTTTGTATGACAGACCCATGTGTAAGCCTAGAGCTGAATGTTTTTTTGTTTTTGTTCTTATTAGCAATGTGTTCTGCTACCCTGTCATACCAGTGACCACTCAAGAATTGACAGTGAGAAACGCAGAATAAACACAGATGTTGCAGTTGGCGTCGTAAATCATTTTTCATATAGCCTATTTTAAGTGCATTCGAGCGAACACTTCTTTTTTTTTTTCCTTTTTTGTATGTACAACCCCCCAAAAACTGGGCGTGCACTTATAGCCTCAGACACTGTTCATGGGGATGTCCAGACTTCTCTCCCTGCCATAATCCTACCACCGCCCTGTGAATTCAACTCAAAACAATTCGTAAAATAAAAAAAAAAATAAAAAAAGACGACCAGCTGTATGCAGAATTGAAGCGGATTTCTGAACAGGTGGGAAACGAGGAGGTTAGAAGTCGATTGTGGGCTGGGCCGGTCTAGTTATCGCCGTTTTACGTTGATAATAATGATCATCCCGCTCTATCAATATGCACATGATGATTATGGGCAGCAGTGAGGAGAGGGCGCTGGTCAGTGGAGGATTGTGGGTTTTGCAGTTCAGAGCAGCTAAAATAGGCGTGCGACGGGCGGGGCCTGTGACTACAGCGACCCTGGCAGCCTGGATGGAACCACACGCTGACACAAATGAGGGGCCTCGGTGTCTTTCATCTCCACAGGGAATCACAGACCGCTGTCCCAGACAACAGGCCACAAGAGCTCAAGTCAGGCTCTGCCATAGTGAGAGAGACGACACCAGCTCTCAAGTACAGGAAATCTCTCATTTCACTGCGACAGAGCAACAATATGAATGGGAATAGTCTAACTTTTATTTTAAGGTGCTCTATCGATTTACTTTTAAGTTATTTTCACTCATTTTTCTCTTCTTTATGCATTCCAAGCCTCCCATTTACTCGATGACAGCGTGGACTTTGCTCTCACAGGAAAGCTAACAGCGACTAGCATGCTGATGAACACTTCCTGACTATCGGACAAAACACTTTCAGTTAGATGCATGCAGTATTCACAGCTAACACAGTATATTCCGTAAACATACTAAAAATAACTACAATATGGATGAATTATGTTGCGATAGGTGAGGATATATGAGGAAAATAAAAAGATTTAGTCAAAGACAGAAATTGTACAATTATAGATGTGCTTTTACATGAGCCAGTGCACTTAGGTAACTTTTTTTTATCCCTTTTTTTTCACTAATACTGTATATAGCTCCAAGTGAAAGCTCTTCTAACAGCTGTAGAGTTAATGTTGCCAAGTCAACCTGCCCACTCCACTCTCCGCTCGGTTGGGTGGATTGGACTGAGCAGAGGAAAAGGTGAGAGCACAAGTGGAAATGATAAAAGACATTTTGGAGGGAAATGATGGCAGCCAGTTGACCCCGGGGAGAGTGGGAGGGTCATGGGCTGAAGGTCCAATAAAGAAGACCAAATCATACTCTGCTGCGTGGGAGACTATGAAACTATTTTAAATGGTTCAGATTCTTTATAACTGTGTTGGCTTCACTGGTAGCGTTGGTCTGGGTTACCACGTTAGATAAATTATGTGTTAAAGAGTCAGACTGTGGTAAAAGTTAGAGAAAGGGCTTAGCTACTAATAATCAGGACAAACATTCGGTTCAAATACTTCAAATACAATCCACAAACCACAAGACACAAGTGTTTTAGATCTGGTATTGATCAAATGGAGGTCTGTTTTTCTGCAGAATGGACCCACCTCTCCCTGTCCTGATGTACCCTTTTAAAGATAAAGCTTGCTTAAAAACACACTTGTGTTTAAGTGTGTGAGTGCCCTGGCATGGTCGAGAGCTGCCAGTGTGTAGCACTCAATCCAGCAAAGGCACAGCCTAATTACAGGCACACGGCTACAGATTTAGCCGGCATGCTAACCATAACGGAGGAAGCAGCAGGGAGGGGATCGCTACGGCTGGACAGACGCTTCACAAGAGCGGACCACAGGGACAAGGGAGGGGGTACCGGACTATTTCAGGATATGCACCACTCATTATTTATCATAGAAGTTCTCTCAGCAAGAGGAGCTAACCTACTATTGACTACAAGCATGTGGGCACAAATGGACATGCAAGGAAAACCCCTGTCCCATAGTCAGCCACTCATAAAAGTCTAAAAGGCAGACTAAATAATATGCCTTTCCTCTATCCAGCTTCAGGGGTCACGTGCCAGGGTTCTCTTTGTGCCATTCCCAAACCCCCATATGGGAAGGATAAAAAACTATTACATGCACATCTTAAAATCACTGCATTAAAAAGCTGTCCTTCCATCTGCAGTTCTTACACGGACGACTTGTTAATCTCAGTAATCAGCGTGTTTTATAGTATTGATCTCGGTGCCGTATAGTGTGTGGATAGAGTGCACAGTGTGTGACGGGCAGTTTGTGAGACCTGCAGCGAGGGTTGGCAGTCAAACTCTGAGCTCACCCACGACTCTACCACTTCCACCCACAGTGTCCTCTATACAGCTGCTCTCACTGAGACAAACTCACACTTCTGCTCGCCCGCCCTGCCGCACTCCCTCTCTCTCCTTACACATACATATACATCCATAGGTCCGACATGCTCACTGTCTGCTCCAAACCCCCTCACCTTTGCTCCATCTGTGCGTCTAGAAGAATATGCAGAATTAGGACTCGTATCTCTATATGCACTCGCAGCCTCAAACTTTTGGCTCTTGACAGACACGGACTCCGCGTGGGAAGAACTGTTTCTCATAGATTTGTGTGCAGATCTATAACAGTTAGAAAAACTATTTACTTGACTTTTATTTTTATTGATGAATTCATGAAAAGTGATTATTTGTTTCTGGTTCTGATCGAGTGCAAGAAACTGATTGTGAACGGGTGATTGTTGGTTACTTTGTACAAAGTCTGAAATGGCTGAATGACGGTTTATCAGTGTCAATTTTGACATTCAGTTTTAATGTAGCTTTTCTTTTGACATGAGGATTATATGAGTTTGCACACGGCTTTGTGATTGCAAAGGAAGAGCTTGGATCATCTTGTCTTCACTTGTCGTCCTTAATTTGTTAGTTGGCTAATACTTTTATCATCATTAGAGTTATTTTAGTCCACAAACATATCTACTTTTAGTCTTTGTAGTTTTTTTTAAATGTAATTTTAGCAATTTATGTCCATTCATTTAGTTTTTGTTAGCAAAAATATCACTGACAAATTATATCTCTAAAGACTGTTTAGTGAATATGGGATTAGAAGGTTTTAGTCTGTAACATGTACATGCATAAAGGGGGCGGGATCAGGAACAAAACTGTATTTTCCAAATCCACAATGTTTATAGTGTTAATATGAGAATGATAGAAAACATCTTCATTCACTGTAATCGTGGTGTCCTTTTTTCAATTACTTGTCACATTCTCAGTCAATTAACATAAAAATAATCGTTGGGCCATTTGTACAA
The DNA here is from genome assembly GCA_000787155.1 of Scartelaos histophorus. Taxonomy (NCBI): domain Eukaryota; kingdom Metazoa; phylum Chordata; class Actinopteri; order Gobiiformes; family Gobiidae; genus Scartelaos; species Scartelaos histophorus. Next base: position 48,963 of record KN489129.1, on the reverse strand, counting down.
AAGATGAGTCAGCGATGATGCACAGAAAGTCATCGTCAAGAACAGAGGACTTGACTCACTCAACAACAGCTCAGTGTCCACTGTTTATCTCATGAGTTTACCACCGGACACAGTGTGAAGGGTCTGTACCACTGAAAGACAGAATATGCAACCCAAACTCGACCATATTCAATGTGCTGATGCAACCCCACATTCAGTAGTGCTCATAATACATGACAGTGAACTAACTACTGCCCTCAAGACGCGGAGGAGAATTGACTAAATTGACTCTTTTTAAAAGTGTCAGAAACAATTGAGGGGAAAGTGGAAGGTGCCAATTTTGTTGTGAGCCCTTAAACCAATTTTCATCATTTAGAGTGCAGACTTTTGTTTAGCTCCTCAAGCACATACACTCAGGAAAGTCACAGCGTCACATACTCCACAAGTTCTTTAGGCAGAATGCTACATTTCCAAATAAAGTTCAACTTGATGATCACAAGAAATTTTATTTTAACAATATGTTAGAAATCCTTTTGTACATTCTAGAGCCTTTAATCTTGTTTGTGGAAATATATAGTACATGAGAAGGGTGTGGAATGTGGATGTGCTTATTTCCAGTTTTTTACATTTTTCTAGTGATTATAGGGAAAGTTGTTTAATTGGAAGTGTTACGTTTTTGATTACAAAAAAAAAATTAAAAACAAAACCACAAAATTGCAAATGAAAGAAACACTGTAACCACCAAGCGAGCGGCAGTGGCAGAGAGAGACGCCAAGTGAAACCCCAATAACTTCAATATTTCAAGTGTGTGATTATAAAGACTAGATTACTAGAGCACAGTCTTGTTGGTTTATTCTCTGTACTAAGTTTCTGGTGTATGTGACAACTGGAAAACTCTGCAGCAGCAGAAATTCATAGACTGAGCAATAGTGAAAGTTGCAGATAATGAAGATAAGTCCTAACCTCAACGCTCACCTTGAGCAGCGACGCCCACCAGCGGCCTGAGCCGTGCCATGTCAGCAGTGCACCCTGGGAAATGAGGAGTGGGTGGGTGTGTGACCTGACGACCTCTCGATAGCTCACGGCTGGTCGAGCTCACATCACCTCTCTGCTCCATCGATGGGCTCATTTTCGCATGTACAGAAGGAAAACCAACTGTTTTACAGTTGTGTGGGGACTCGTGTGAACTGGGGGAGGTGCAGAGGAAACTGCATTGCAGATGGTTGTTGTGTTTCTTAGCCACTCTCAGTTTACTCACCTTCTGGGCTTGTTAGCACTTTTACACCAGACTTTATAAGAGAACAGACAGGAGCTTATGGTGCGTTCCCGCTGATCTGAATTTAGGTTATATTTTCCTCTTCACTTGAAGCAAAAAGCCAAGAGAAATGGAAAGCACTTCTCACACTTTTATGTGTCTGTAGTACATTAGTTTAAAGTGGCTAAGTGAAGTTGAATGAGTTTTATTTGACATATGTGTGCGTCTCCATGAGAGCGTCGGGGTTTGGGAGAGCAGGCCTCTCATCATGGCCTGACTATCAGGTATTGGCACATAGGCAGATGGCTCTGGTACTTTAATCACTCAAGTCACACTCTGCAGGAGGCCACAGTGTTTACTGAGGCGGCCTCACTGGAGCAACTGAGTTCAAGGCTCAAGGATTCACTGTTACAACAAAAAGTTACTACACATTAAGCTAAGTAAATACAAAGTTGATTATAGTGGAAATATATATATAAAATATATAATGGAATTATAGTTTATGAAAATGAAATCTAAAAGTTTACGAGTAAGTAAGTTTCAGAGTGGCACAACTGATTTTCCAAGTAATTATAAAAAAAAATCCCAACAATGACAAAAATGGATTAAACTTAATGATGAAACTCAAGAGCGCTGTTGTTCAACAGTTCATATAAATGGCAATTCATCAGCTTTATTTTGGTGACAAATGTCATTTAATACCAAGGCTTTTGTGAAAGTAGAAGGAACATTTTAAATCTAAATAAGTAAATGATGTTGTCAGGTTGGTCAATTAGTGTGTCTATAAAAACTCTAAGCTTTGTGAAAATCTGAAATACTTTCCTAACCGTGCATCTCCACAACATGTTGTGGTGATGGTGATGGTGATGGTGATGGTCGGCCGTCAGGGGAAAGGGCTGTTGACAGGGCGCAGTGTCCTGGAGAGCAGCGCCAGAGGTGAACAGTAAATGGGCAAAACTGGCATCATGTACAACACTGTCATAATGAAGACAGAAAGTGTAAGATTTACAAAGACATTTAAGTTTTTCTTTTTACTGCTTTTCAAGTGAAATATGACTCATGAGTCATAAATGTAAGTATTAACTTTGAACTTGATGAAAATTGAACTTTAATAAACACACATGACTGACACCAACACCAACAACCATCATAAACCAAAGCAAACAAGATACAGCAATATATAAATAACAATAAATTATACTTAAAATATTTTAAAACAAACTTGAGCAGTAATTTATTACAAACTTTGATAGGTTTTATTGAATAACAATAGCATTTTCTTTTGTTTACAGGTGTATTGTTCTAGTGCATTGTGAGACACAGCAGACCATAATCAGCTCTGCTCTTGGGCAGGAGCCTTTGGCCGAAGGCACACAGGCCACGGTGGGACCCCCAAATCCTCGTAGGCCCTGTCACTGCCCCATTAACAACACTTCCACACAGATCACCTCCTCACACCAAACTTCACTTTCTATGGAATATACATTTTCAAATAGGGCCGGGGCATTGTTCTGACAGGCGGTCCCCTGACACTTGATCCATGCATAAACTCCCCTTAAGTCCCTGTACACACAGGTGTAATGTCCAGGGGGCACACACCACATAGATTACAGCTGCGATGTATACGTCCTGGACAATATGGTATCGTTCTTGTTTATTACACTAGGGGGTTGAATTATGGAAATTATTTTTGAGTAAGTTTTCATATTTTGGTATAAAATATATAGCAATAATATTAACTCATTTGACAAAAAGTGTGTCCAGATGACCATTTCTCTACATTGAACCTCCTGGACAATTTATTTTTTGTTTAAATATTTAATTGTATTTATGTTAAATATTTAAAATAAAGTCACATTATTATACATATTAAACTACAAACAGTCTTTCACGCGTTGGCTTTCCCAGGTCTGGTCTTGTTGCTGAGTGCACAAAAATAGGTTGAGATTTCTGTGTCAGAACCTTTGAGGTGGGCCGTTACATCTTCAGCCTTATAGCTGCACATGTGATGGCCTCTTTAGATTAAAAAGTGCTTACATATTTTTCGTAAATCATCCCACGAGTCTGGATTATCTTGACAGTCATTGAGGGTCTGTGTCTTTTGTCTTGAGTTTTTCTGTGTCCTCTCTCCTGCTTGTGTCTCGTCTTTGTCGCAGGCAGAGACAGGGCTTCAGGGCTCTGACCTCACCCTGGGACCCCCACCAGACAATGACCATTACAACACATCCAGCTGTCTCACAGTTCAGCCACTTATCCTTCTCACACTAAAATAGCCCAGGCTGCTCATATCCTGCGCCTATTAGCAGTCACATATGGCCTCAACCCTGGCCTCACTATTGTCCTCACAGACAGAGACAGTCGCCTCCCAGACTTAATTCTCATTTTATTGTTTGTAAATCTAAATAATTTTATGTAAACAAACAAATACTATTTTAGCATAAATATTTAATGTAAATTAAATTGTGTTCAGGGACAGTACACATCAGCATGTTTAAATATGAGCCTAGTCTAGATTCTAGCGATTCTTTCTTTCCAGTTCTTTTGACAGCTTGATGGAAACTTCACAGTGAAACACAATCACAGCTTTACATCCACAATACAATGATGAGACACTAGAATCAGCTGGAGGGAGGAGCAGAGAAGAGAGAGGAGCAGAGCTGCATGGTCTGGTGCACCAGAAATAGTCAATTAAAGACTTTTTACAACAATCATAAATTATATATAAATGACTTAATTCATTAGCTTATCACAATATAATCAAATAATCACAGTTAAGAATGTAATTTTGGTCAATTAAATTCAACTTATCACAGTAACACAATATATACTATTGAACTGAAATCAGGTTCAGGTGTCATGCATTGAAATTAGTAAAAACACTTTCAATCCATGTCAAACTTTACTGCTTATTGCATAATGGGCAAAATAATATAGTACTAACTGGCTCTATCTCGACTTAGTGACTTTTTCATGGTAAAAATAACAAACACCCACTAAGTTGAACTGCACATAGCAATTTAAACCCAAACCATTAGAACCTCAGCAGCAGGCCTAATGACAAATGCAGCAGAAATTTTGCTCCAGTTAACTTAGGCCCTGAATCATTCATCGTGGGGCCCCACACCCCCAAACCCTGCCTGAGATAAAATAAACCAAAAACTGTTTATGCATTCATTCCATAGACTCTGTGGCACATTACATTCTGCATTGCAAATGGGGGTGCAGGTAATGAAGCCTATACAGTGTGAAAAGGCCAATTACTGTGGTGCGTGGCGGCTGGGACCAGAGTGAGCTCGGGCTCCCTCCAGGCTAAAGACAGAGGCCAGTAAACACCTCATCAGCTGATGAGGCACACATACAAGCGCACACAGCTCCATGTGCTCGCACTGGGCCACTGTCACACTCGCAACTGAAGAGCATAGAGACGTTGAGCTTTTAAATACAATCAGAAAGACAGCTCACACAGGTGGTAACCGTCTGAACACTGAAGGAAGAGAGTCTGCTGTAAGCATAAATAACAGTGTATTTTAGTTTGTGAATACAGATCAGGTGTAGTGGACAATGTGGGGGGTTATCCTCTTTACTGACAACAAATGTTAATAAGCAATCCTGGAATAATCAGGAAAATACAAAATGATAAAACACCACATAAGTACTAGTAAGTGCCCAAATAATTACATCATTACAACTCCCATTTCAATTGTTTTTAAAGCAAATTTTGAGTGGAATGTAAATAATTTGGTAATACAGGTCACAAAATTTGGGATGAGTTGAGATAAAAGATAAACTGTGCGATGGGGCTGAGACAGGAGTATATTCAGCGGGGTGCTCGGGTGTCAGCGGTGGAGCGGGGTCATCGTGGGAGAGGTGAAAATGAAAGCATGCAGGCAGCGTCTCTCACCTTGTCCCAGACAGGAGCCCTCTCGCCCTTCACTGGTCCCCCCGTGGTCCTCTGTGTGTGAGGGGGGTGGGGGTGTCACAGCTGGACCTTCTGCATGTTTAAAGTCTTGGATCATCGGACTGACTTCTAGGTGTTGTTATTTATTTAAGATAATGCAAAAAGATAAATCATTGTAGAACAGACTGGAGCACTACAACCTAAATTACATTGATTTCAGTCCTAAGCCCGAATAAATGTTGAGTGATGCCTGTTAATGATAAACTATAATAAACTATAGTAATTAAAGTGAATGTTAATTGCATGTTATTATAGATGCATGTGTTACACAATAGTGAGCTCTCAGGTCAGAGTTATAGACTTCAACTTGTTTTGTTTGCATTTTATAAACTCCGGTGTGAGTCAGCAGAGGTTTGTGTGGTCACATGATCGGGATGTCTTGGTTTTTACTCCATAATCATCTCCATCTCTCAAATTTAAAGTACACTCACTTCCACTATGTAATATCACGGGGAACTTCCATTCTGTGTCTTATGTTGCGAGAAGTCTCTCCATCGCAGTCTCTCCATCGCAGTCTCTTTGCCATACAGTACAGGCTGAGTGCTCTATATATAATTCAAATAATTATTACGCATTTTAAGTTAGGATGCAGTGTAAAATGCGAATATATTTTTTATTTGAAGATAATAATCCTACTAGAACACAGACCATAAAATGTATGTGTTGTGAGCCTCACATGGCAGGAGCTCCTTTGTGCCAACCTCAGCATTGGATAAAGAGAGTTACATTATGAAGGACAACTAGTGCAACATGTGTGCAAGTCATACCTGGAGGCAGGGGCGTTGCTGTGGCAATAATGAAAAGTAAAATGTGAAATGATTTCTTTTTACACTCTATCTCGCCATTGCAGTACAAAGAATCCCACTGAGGAGATGTGAGGAAGGGACAGATAAAGCAGAGACAGTGAAGGTCAGTGCTGTAGACAGAAGGAGTGACTGGAGACTGGTCGGAGACAAACAGTCCAAGTCAGAGCAGCGAGGGGAGGGAGGGCCTGGACACAGATGCGTTTCCATGCAAACAAGTTGGCCATGCCGGCGGTTAGGTGGGAGGATGTAAGGGAGAAGGCTACACCCTTTGCGAAGCTTTGTTGTGTGACACATAGACAGCCCACCCTAACATTCCCACCCCTATATTTGGCCTTGAATACAATTGCAGGTTTGAGAGTGACAAATCGGCCAGGGCCAAGCAGACAGTGAGAGCGGAGGACAGTGGACCAATTACACGGGGAGAAATAGGGATGGCAGTTTCAGTGTCTGCTGGACAGTAATATTAATGCAGTGACTTAAAGGCTCTATATTGCCAAAAGAAATAAACAAATAAATAATACATGTGCTATAAATGTATAACTTTCTGTTTATAAAAAAGTGAAAAGTTCCATCTTTACTGGATAAAAGCTATATTATATTTAATTATATTTTAAAAGCCTTTCACATTTCAGTAAAAATGATCAAATTCAAATATTGCATTAGTTGCACAAGAGGAAGCTGCAAACTTCAATTTGTGCTTGTGGTCCACAAATATAAACACAATTCTACTCATTGTGATTTTGTCCACCAGAATAGACTTGAAAACATCTTTTACAGCATGTGTGAATCACCACTCGTCATTGCCTCATATAGTGTGTATTCTCTTTGGCAGACTACAGTAAGTGCATGCCTGCTCCCAGTGCTTGTGTGTAATTATGTGTGTGTATTTCTGTCACTGATGTGCAGATGTGTGTCCATGGGGGTTAATTACACAGGACCGGACCGTGGTGGGACAGTAAATCAGCTGGAGAATGAGTCCGATTGGTGCGTGCTCGGTCCGCAGCAAATCCGTTGATCGGGGGGGACGCCCTTTTCATTTGTACACATGTTTTTCTCAGCTTGCAATGTTACTGCTAATTTCTGCACGTGTGTATGGGCGTATATTGCACTGCCCTGAATGCTGTACTGGTGTGTCACCCAAACAGTTCATGAAAAAGTGAGGACATTTGCCTGCTGCCTGTTGACCGCGCTGACCACCAGACCAGCGGCCACATGGTTAGCTGCTATTAAAAACACTCTCCACAAAAGCCAGAGTCAGAGAAATGTTTTAGTGCGTCACTCAAAAAAGCATTGCTCACATTTTATGAGATGGTTCCTGTGTGTGCAGAGGTGTAATCACGGTGTCTTTTTAGTCGTTTTGGAGGTTAGTGTGAAATTCCACAAGAGAATCACACACACACAAAACAATAAGCTTACCTTTAAATCCTTTAAAATATCAGAAAAAGTATATGTTGATTTAATACTGCGTCATACTCACTGTGATTTTTTTTTTTTTTTCTTTTTATGACATAAATCATGTAACAGCCGCTCAGTGCATTTCGTCCATTGCCATGTATCATGGATTTTCTCATCTCACGGCACAACTACCTACAAGAAATTGACTGTGATTTTGTGGTGACTATAGGCTTATCAATAAAACTATTGATACCTTATCAAATATCTGGATATTTGATAAGGTATCAGTACTGAAAAGCAGAACTTGTACAGACCACATGGTAAACTACTTATTTTGTATTGTATTATTATCATAGTATCAAGCGTTTTCCTTTGTACCCAAATACAATATTACATTTTAGTAATGTGATGTAATCTAATATAGTGTTATGTGTATAGTATAGTATAGTATAGTATAGTATAGTGTAGTATAGTATAGTATAGTATAGTATAGTATAGTATAGTACAGTATAGTATAGTATAGTATAGTATAGTATTATAGTATAGTATAGTATAGTATAGTATAGTGTAGTATAGTATAGTATAGTATAGGTATAGTATAGTATAGTATAGTGTAATGTATAGTATAAAAGGGACTTGAACTGAGTTTATTTAGTTTATTATGAAATATAAGTGGTAATCTTTAGTTAAAATAAAAATAAATTCAGTGTACAATAATATACTAGTATATTGAACTGTACAGTCACTGAGCAAACAAACACA
>KN489129.1:23420-40702 GCA_000787155.1 Scartelaos histophorus | reverse complement strand
CATCTTTTTAATAGTTCAGTTTAATCGTGATTGGAACATGTGCATTTTTGCCAACACACAGAACATGACTGGCTCGAGAGCGCAGCATGACTCACACACACCAAGGAGAAAAGGGAGCGTGTTGGTGATACAGCTAACAGCCTTATGCCTTTTAAGTATATTAGGGAAAAGGTGAATAAAGTGTAAATCAGACTGGCACCATCATTTTTTATTTGATTGATTTTCTAGTTTACTTATAGTTTTTGATCCACTGTCCTCAGACTAATTGCTTTTTTAATTTTGAGTCTTACATATCTCATGTTACAAGATATTGACGCAGGTAGAGTTGTAAAAATAACTCAACCTCAGGACTAAAGATAATTTAAAAGTACTGTGAAAACCATAGCAACTTGCAGCGTTGAGCTCATCGGCTTCATTAGATCTGACTTTACTTGTCTGAGTCAAACTAATATCAAAGAACAATACCACAGAATTATTGTCCATTAAACCATTGTAAAATCTGAAATCAAGGGTAAGGTATAAATCAGCCACAAATTAATGTCATATTTTTACACCACTGCATACATTCAAATATAAAATAACATTCATTTCAGTGTGATTAAATTAAATAATCAACGCTGCTCAAAAGGAGGATTATGGGAATATTATAGAAAGGCATTGTCTGTATCTCTGTATTAGACTGAACTTAAAGAGACATTTCCCTCCATTAGAACACAGTGTAAGCAGAGACAGTCTCAGTCTCAGTTCTGAAGGATCTCTTTAGCTCCACGCTGACCTGAAGACACCTCACCTCACTGTGTTCCATGTGCAACCAAGACAAGATCAGGGGGGGTGGGAGATTCTCCATTATCACCCAATGTCTACCATTCACTTCTTCATAACATAACAGCATATTTTATTAACATACAAACTGAATTAGAAAAGGAATTGATAATAATTAGCTCCAAATTTCAAGAGAGACCTGTTTACCTTTAAATAAATTACAAATTACAAATGGTTTCTGTGCAACATTGTGTCTTGTACCATTAAGGTTTGGCCATTATCATGATCCTAGTACAATTTTATGGAAATATCTACCTATATGTGTTTTCAAAGTCAAGTATTTGCTGGTCATCACCTTCTACAGCACAATCTTTATCCCCTGTGGTGGCCGTGTTCTCCAGCCTGCAGCCCTCCGCTCACACGCCTCACTTTTACTGCCCCCTACTGCCCCTCCGTCTCACTGCTCCGTGCCTAAAAGTCTCACCCTGTCTGCCCCCCTCCCTCTGTTGCTCGTGGTTCTACTTTTTTGGCTCTGCGGTGGCTGCTGCACCTCCTTCTGTCTTCCATCTGCCCTTTCCCCACTTCTCCCACTCCGAGGAAACCCATCTACTCAACGCATCTCCCCAGACTGGGCCAGTGTCGTCTCAAGGAACTATGGGTTTCAGTTTCCTGTTAAAGGTGCATTGTGTAACTTTTTGGTTGGGGGTTATGTCACCTGCTTTTTTTTCTATTTCTATGTCATTACTCTGCCTGGAATGTTCCACAGTATGACATTAAACTACTCCACCTTACATTTAATTAATCCAGGTGCTTCTATAGCTCAAAAATACACAGAAAAACCAAAAACAGAATCATTCAGACTGTAAGTAGGCTCGCCTCTCCGCAGATTTAACCTGTTACTCGGTCTGGTTTGGTCACCACGGAGACAGAAAGGTTTAATGATATACCGTGAAATTTTCCAGACAAAGCTTTTGACAGAGCCTCCACCAGAAAAGTTACACAATGCACCTTTTAGCAACATTTTAAGGACTTTCAAACTACATTGAAAAACTGAATTTGTGTAAAAAAAATAAAATTTGTTGTTAAATTTGTGTTTGCAATTTGAGCAACCCCTCTCTGATAATTTTTTCAGAGTACTTCCTTTTTAAAAATGCCTATACTTAACATCCGCCTGTCAGATTTAAGTCATTTTCAATGTATGTCCCTGCACTGCTAGGATCTGTGCAGGGCCCCCACCTGCTGGTCTGCAAAATCCTGACTATTGCCACTTAACAGATTTAACCTGAGCTGGTGATGTGTGTTTTTTTTTTTTTTAGATGTTTTTGTGTAATCCTTTGTGTGTGTTGTGCAAAGCTTACTTGTGCGCTTTAGCCTACAACACAAAAACGTGTTCTGTCAGTTCCACCCACCAACTTTCTCCCACCTCATCCGTGCACCTTCAGGAGGCTTAACAATGAAAGCGCAGGGCTGCCATTGTCACTGCTCCGGAATCCACTGTCCTAATGAACTTCACATAGCAAAAAGCACAAATATTCAGTCGCTTGGTCGGAATCAGAAAGGCAGTATAATAGAGTGTCCGGTGTTTATATCACATGTTAGTCTCACAGACCACAGAGGGGGAAGAGGCTGTGACCTTAAAGGAGCTGTGGGGCCCGAGCTCTCTAATTCCATGTTTATGGTTGTGCCTTTTATAACATACGAATGAACGGAACTGCCCAGGCCACAGGCGCACGGAAATATCATCATGCACACTCTGTCCTGCTTCTCCTAATTGGTGCCTCGGTACCATCCCTCCCTGTGGTGTGCGCTTGGCTTTGTGTGGGACAACCTGAGGAGCAATGCCAATTTCAGGCTCTGTTTCAAACTTTAAAGAATTTACTGTTTCAAAAGAGACATAGATGCAGGCCTATAGATTCTCTGTAAAGTAGACAAGTTTACGGACTTACGTCACCATTTGTTTAGGATTTGGATTGGCTCTGCACTACTTCTACTTATCCAATGTCAAAAAGTATGTACGCAACACATAGGATATCGGCTTATAGTCTATAGAAGAGCATTGTCATAGTGGGTTAGTCACACCATTTGAAAACCAAAGGATTAATTTCAAAGGTAAAACTGTAAAATAGGTTTATCAGTTATGCATGTTTTGAGGATTTTCACTCATCTCCTGTATCTAAATGAATTTGATGAGATATCTCCAAAAAAGCTTCTACAAATAGAAGTTTGGGGGTAAGATGTTACACAGTAAAATCCAAAAATCCCTAAAAATGTGCTCAATTAATGTATTTTGTACCAATTTAAGACTTCTACCCTTTGGTCTGTGGTCATTTTGTTCTGACCCAAACAGCTATATTATTTATTTGGACACAGTAGGTTACACAACGCAATATATATAATAACAAAGAGGAAAAAAATATATAAATGATAATAAATTCAATGTAAGTAGCAGAAATAGTGAAAAACTGGTATCAAATATAATAAGACAAGATTATACAGAGAAAGAATGGACAAAACAATCAAAAATATACTGAGAGATTAATGAATTCATCTTGCATTTGAGGAGAAAAAAAAAGTGTATCTGTGTTTTTGGTTTGTAGCCTGGAACAATGGGGAAAACACAAAAATGAGGATTTGATGGATAGGAGGAATGAGTTTGCCAGCTGAATGACTCAAATGCCTTTTTATTGGCCCAACTGTGGCTTTATCCAATAAAATTAACAAATAAAATGGCATATATATCCATGTCTTGTTGTTCAGGCATTTTCCAGCAGGTGGCACAATCGGGCTAAATACCAATAATGCACATTCCCTTTGCAAAATACAACCTGGGCCTATTGGAGGCAGTTGGAGGTACTACTAGGCCAGTGGATTACAAAGGCCAGTGGTTTACAAAGTTATAAGTTGCAATTGACATGATGTGTGAGTAAATGTCGATACTGATTGATAACAAAAACAAATGGTCTGTTCATAATCTTGATTTTTCATTTTTCATTGTCCCAAATAGGCCATGAATAAATCACTCTCAAACCTGAGCATGCAGGCTATGATCTAGTCTAATTTTATTCTTATCATTTAAACAAGGAAAAGTCGATATATGCCCTAAATGCCATAAATCTACTCACTGAGTTTTACATTATTTTTTTCTTGCTGTAAAGAACCCCTGCATTTTGAGAATCACTGATTGGTCTAAAATAATTTATTCAGACCAATAAAAATAGATTTTCTTTGTGTAACTGTAAATGTCACTGCAATATAGGAGTATAAACAAATAATGAATGCTGTGTCCTTGGGCAAGACACTTCAACCACCTCTCCTCTAGTGGTGCGTGAATATGCGTGTGAATGGGTGTGAATGGATGAGTGGCTCCTTGATGTAAAGCGCTTTGAGTGCCTTGCAGGTGGAAAAGCACTATATAAAAATGTGAGCATTGACCGTTTACTATTTAGATGTTTGCTTTACTAAATCAAGCCTGGGCTCTGTAAATTGATATGTGCATACAAAGTAAAAGCCAAGTGGTTTTCCAGGCATTATCATAAGCAGTATTTCTGAAAACATCCACCGTCTTAACCTTTTGGTGTGATGCAGGCGTTGTAGGCTATTAAATTCCCAGCCTGGACTGTCTGGAGTAGTGGGAAAACCTCTGTTCATGCGCATAACCTATTGGAATCATTTACTGCATTGACCGCCAGTCTGTAGGAAAGACCTGTGTGGTGAAAACAGACCGGAGACCCCTGCATTAGAAATTGTGAACTCCATTTCCCACAATGCATCTCCACCGGTTGCACGTGTCAGCGTTGCCAGCCGGACTGAACGTCACATTCCTGCATTCTCCTTCTCCTCTGGACGGCGGAGTTTACACCAGGAGCTAGACAGATCTTAGCTAATCCTTCCCTCTCTTTGGGGTTGGAAAACACCTATGACACGGCGGGTCTGATATCAGAGGAGGGTCCCGAGTTCCGAGGAGTCTTGTTCACACTTGGGGTGAGGATTTGTCCGATTAAGCTTTTATAAACGGTTTGTACTCGCAGTGCTGGACGTCTATGGTCGCATCAGTTTGCTAGTAACCAGAGATAATACGGCACAGCGGCGTGGATAGTTGCCCTTTACATTAAGACACGCAAACGTTCACTTATGGAATAAAGTGTAGCTCTTTGACACGGTTTGCAGTCGCTGTTTTCAGGCAGATTTCGGGCGTTGTTTATCTTGGTATCGAAGCTAACGTTAGCCGCAGCTTAGCCACGATGGATGCGTCACTATTGTTGCCGGTGATAAACGGCACCTCAGCCGTTAATATTATATTTATGGCGTTTTTTCTGTGCGTCCGTAAATCATTCTGTAATGTGATTCATGTGTTGCCAGAGTAAGTGTTGAGATGAGCTTATTTCCACTGTGCCATTAGCTAGCATCTTGTGTGGATTACAGACCTCGGGCATCCAAGCGGCATGGGCGTGGTGGTCCTGGGCAGGGGGCACATCAGCAGTGGAAGTCTTAAAAACTACATTTATTTTTTTGGCTCTAGATTTTTCACTGGAATTTGTTCGATGTTGCTGCAGTTTTGTGTTAATATTTCTTGACTGGGATAATTTCATTACTAAAATCCCTTGTGGCCAGTGGTGTAGTAAACCAGGACTCGGACAGGACTAAATCAGGTCTGAACCAGTACTAAAACAGGACTTAGGACTTAAACAAGAGTAAATCAAGACTAAACCAACACTAAACCAGGACTCAGACAGGACTAAATCAGGTCTGAACCAGTACTAAAACAAGATCAAACAAGACTAAACCAACAATAAACCAGGGTTAAACAAGAGGTAAATCAGGACTAAACCAGGTCTAAACCAGGACTGATCCCTGGCCTGAACCAAGACTAACAGGACTGAATAAACCAGGTCTAAACCAGGACTGATCCCTGGCCTGAACCAAGACTAAATCAGGACTGAACCAGTACTAAAACAAGATTAAACAAGACTAAATCAATTCAATTCAGTAATATTTATTTCATTCATTAAAACAAAACAAATCAATGCAACATATCTGCATACAGTATTACAGAGTTGGTGCAATTATGATAGATCTAAACCAGGACTGATCCCAGGTCTGAACCAAGACTAAACCAGGACTCAGACAGGACTAAATCAGGTCTGAACCAGTACTAAAACAGGACTTAAACAAAACTAAACCAACATTAAACCAGGGCTAAACTAGAGCTACACCAGGTCTAAACCAGGACTGATCCCAGGCCTGAAACAATACTAAACCAGGACTAAATCAGGACTGATACCAGGACTGGTCACAGGACTAAACCATTACTGATCTGAGGTCTGCCTCAAAACTAAACCAGGGCCAAAGCAGAGCTAAACCAGGACTGATCACAGGACGAAACCAGGCCTGAACCAGGACTAAACCAGGACTAAATCAGGACTGATACCAGGACTAAACCAGGACTGATCACAGGACTGAACCAAGACCAAACCAGGACTAATCTTGGACTTGACAGTGAGCACGAATGGGCGACGGCTGCGCTTCGCCCCATGGAGCACGGAGCTCTCCACTGGTCCTGGCGCTGCACCTGGTTCAGTCCTGGTTCATCCCTGGTTAACCCTGGTTTAGACCTGGGATCAGTCCTGGTCCCCTCATGTCACAATAGGACAGTACTGGAGATATCATTAGCCTCTGAATGTTGTTTTCACCATTGCTCCACTCCAGTTTGACATTTAAGTTATGGGCTATTTTATTTGTTTGGTTTTTTTAATATCTCACATCAGGAGAGGTGGGTGGACCCTGTGTACCACGCCCACTACACCCCTGCCTGTGGCCAGTTCGTTGACCCTAGAGGCCATTAGGGCAAATGCGTGTGTAATGCTGAAGAATGTGACTGTTATTGTACTTGTTCTGACAAAAAATTAAACATTCCCATTTGAATATCATTTCCATTTTTTGTGTCAATAACATCATCGTGAGTTATACCGTTCTAAATTTCAAGTGTAGTCGTTACATTCCTGAAATACCAGTTTTTCTGCCACAGTTTAAATCACTGAAATCACACACTGGCAAGGTAACAGAGTTCTCCTGTAAATACTTCAGTAAAGTCTTCAGGCTTTCCCACTTCAGTGATTTATGATTTACATATGACTTTTGTACCTTCTGTATACTTCTACTGACAGGAAAGAGGAGTTTTCCCACGCGAGAATTTTAATTCCAAATACCTATACAAACAAGCACTGACATGTACATGGGTAAATTCTGGGATATGCTTGTTTTTCCTCAGTAACTGTAGTATTTTTTTGAAGAAAAATATAGACATGTTTCATTGATTTCCTTTGTTCTAGTGATTTAATCTGTCTTCTCACTTCGTACATTTACAAGGTGAGTTACATATGCCATTGTGTGTAACTTGGAGCCAGAACCTTTGTGGTTTAATGATGCATTGTTTGTTTGTGCGTATATTAATTAACAAAGCTCAGTTAGTGGCAAAAGAAAAAGTCGTCTGTGGAGAAAAAAGGTGAGGTAATGATCACTAGCAGCCTCACACTATTGGGCACTATGGGCAATGTGGTTCTGTGTCAAGTATAACAGATCAGCACTGTCAAAGCTCAGCCCTCAGACTCAGACTTGTCGATATTTGGGGCAAATATTGTTTTTTCTATGCAAAGAAAATCACTAGGTCAAATTGAATACATGGCAGATCACAGTCACAATTTTACCAAAATAGCATATCCTCACATTGTCCGGCCGTAGTTGTATGTCTTGTATGTGTATGTTTTTTTTTTGTCAACCTTACTATATAAACACCATGGACTTTTGTTACCTTGGGGCACTGAGGCCTCTGAACATTTGTGTACACTTTATACATGCTGGAAGGCCTGTGGTTGTTGTTTTAAACACTCTTTTCACTCTGGTTGAATGCACAACAAAGATCTGGCTCTAGTAAAAAAAAGGTCTCTATTGTCACAAGTTACAAGCCTGTCCATGTCCCCAAGTTGATTCCACCCCTTAGGTTGTAGCCTTTGACAAATCACTTCACCTGAAATAAATAAAATACAACAGTTCCAGCCATAAAGCTTAAATTTAAAAGGTAATATGACTATTTACTACTACTGTTGTGGCTACACAAAGTAAGTAAGTTAGTTTGTTGTAGAACAGATTAGTGAACCCCCTACTGAGACGACTAGTGCCTCAGGCTTTACTATGTTTGGGTTGGAATGATTGGAATTAGTATAGTTTGACTGTTGGTGAGCCTAACTTTACATTCACTTTTTAGAATATTTTGTGTTGCATTTGGTACAAAATAGATTTAATCATCATTGTTCAAAATGTAATTTCCTCTCTGGCTACGTGCAGTGGTGCTGTATCTGTTGTTTCAGAGTGGTATGAGTGTGTGGCTGTCACAGAGACTGTTCCATGCTGTGTCTGTCTCAACCGTTTGTGTGAGCTGTCTGGAGAATTCAACCCTTTGGACTCAGACCTCTGTCTGACTCCAAGACCTGCTGAGGCTGCACCAGGCTCACTTTGACATCTTTTTGACTGATGATTATATTACTCATTACTGTGTACATTATATCAGATCTTTCACTGTAATTACAATAAGAAGAAATATTTGAGTACCATCAACTTATGTTTATAACAGCATAGCCATACAGTCTATGAGAGCTTGTGTAGAATATTCATCAGTCTAGATGCCAGGGCAGATGTGGCTAGCAGCTACTATACTTGCTACCACAGTATGGGATGAATGAAAACAAAAGTGTTTGAGCATATTGAGAAGTATAATGTTAAACTGATTATTATTTAGAGGACCCAGATGAGTATGAGACCCACTAATTAAGGATTTAACCTATTCCACAGGCATGAAAGGTCATAATAGGGCACTTATGAAGCTGTTGTGGCAGAGCTATGCTGTGGTAAAAGCAGCTGTTGAATTTATTAGAGGCAGAGAAAAAGGTGGAGACAGGAACAGGAGGGGCCTGTAAGCATTGGAGTCTAAAGCATGTAGTTATTATGAAAATCACTTGTACTTGTGTCAACAGCCAGAATCTTTTACTGAAGCGACTGTTCTGTCATTATAGTCCTGCATCCTCATCCTGTAATGTGACTCAGTGTTGTGGTGGGTGTTCAGTGGCGATGCTGCTGTGCTCTGCTGTTTGTGCCCCTGACCTTGCAGAGGCTATCAAACATCAGCAGTGTGCACTCTGTCTGTTTGCTTGTGTTTTCTAGAAACTGTTTAGCTCTCACTGCCAGTGGTCTTTGTAACCATTTGAGAATACCTTATATTGCACTTTTGGTGTGTGCACTATTAACCAAAATTATTATTATAAATTTTTTTTGGAATACTATGATACAGATACTTTGACAATCCAACAGAAATTGGCTAAAATGTTGAAGTTTAGGTTTAAGTATCAGACAATTATGAAAGAACTTTAAAATTACCAACAAAAGTGCAGAAATATTACTTCTTGGTATTTTGCATCGCTTCAAAACAACATTTGCAGTATTGTTAATAATCTGACCAATGGCTCAATGCCCCCCTCTACTCTTTGGAAACTTCTCAACTATTTAACTTCTCAACTATTGCAATAAGTAAAGATGACTATTAAGTGTACCTTATTGTAGTGAACACATAAGAGTACAACAGAGCGGTCACATTAACAGATGAGGGAAATCATTTGGCAGCTGTTTACCCTGAGGCAGTACATCATGTCATGGAGATTGAGGTTGTCTGCTTGATGCAAATTGATCCTATTATTTGTTTGCATTTAAATCAGTAAAGATAACCAAATTGACATGATTTGGGTAGAGTTGATACAATGATTCTTATATGCATTTCTTGACTTGACTGCAAAGCAAATCCATGAATGCAATAGTTATTACTACCATTATTACTACTACTATAATAGTCCAGAGTGTTTATTTATCTAGAACATTGACCTTGCTCAAAATGGCATGATCTAAATGCATATTACTCAATCACTTTCCAGTATTTGTTACTTGTCTCGTTTATTTTTTAATTTTTTTCCATGTATGTAAGGCAGATAGTGAATACACACACACAGATACTGCAGGTTTTTATTGTTAATAAGAATTATGGCCCGACATGATACCGAAAAAAAGGAACTCGCAGGTCCCGTTTTGGATGACATTCTAGCCTGTAAACAAAGTAAGTAAACTACTGTTATCAGCCTTTAGCAGTAAAAGCGTGTGCAGTGTGATGATTGATTATATGCACAAATGCTGATCATACACACCTCTTTTCACAGCTCATTTACTTATTAATAAGTAAGCCAGTGTACGAGAAAACAGGCTGTTTATGCCAGATCACAAATCTTCACAAATAAATGTAGTTTTAATCCTGACTCAAAACAGTTAAAATAAAACGTAAAAATAATTTAATCCAGCATGTTGACAGCAGCTGCATGTGTCCTCTGTCTATTGGTACAGTCCTCTCTTTGGCGCACTCTCACTTTGGTAAATATAAGCAGTAGTTTTGTTGCTGGCCTTAACTGCGCTGCAGTTCACTTTTATTTATAGCCAGTATCGTGGATCAGACTACAAGATCATTTTGTCTCAGTGTTGCGTACATGGAATGTGGTTCCACACGGGCGTAAACAAGCGCACATGAATGACGTGACTCTGGGGATGCATTCAGGGCAGTACAGCATCATAGACACAGATATATTACTCCTCAGACAAATATTGATGGAGCGCTACATATTAGGAAATTTATCTGTCTGTAAATTGGGTTAAATGGACATAATATAGAGAGTCGAAGTTTTATAATGAGGTATAGCATGCCCTCGTGGACTATCGGCCCATATCACAAGATTTAGGCCGATAGCTGGTATGTCTCCACCTGCTCATATCAGCTAATAATATCAGCCAACCAATGTATTGGTCCGGCCCTAATAAGAATTTTTACTTCATCATATACCACAACAGTGTTGAGATTACAAGAAAAGTGACGCAACCACCAGTAAATGTTTTTAGTTGAGTTGTTCACCTGTTGGCTGCACCAGTTTCCCAGTGTGCGCCTCAGCTGACACTGTTCTGCAGGGATAAATCCTCTTTGCATGGCTAGTGATCAGGTCCTGATGTAAAGGAGCTTAGTAGTGGTATAGACAGCTACGCAGGACACCGCCCCCCTGTTGACTTGGAGACAGGTGATCAGATACTCCCAGAGGACAGACAACAGCACAATTTGGGAAAGGCGTGAGATGGATATGATTTAAGGGCATTGGGAATGAGCTGTTTTTATATGTTATGTTATTTACAGAATGATTTTGATGAGACTTTAAAACAATTCCAGGTATTGTTGCATTTTTATACAATTCTATTTTGTCCTTTTCCACAGGTCTGTCCTCCTCCCTTTCCCCTGACCATCTGTCACTAAGCCTGTTACTATGGAGAACTCCTCTGTTGCATCTGCATCGTCTGAAGCAGGGAGCTCGCGCTCTCAAGAAATCGAAGAGCTGGAACGCTTCATTGACAGCTACGTGCTGGAGTATCAGGTGCAGGGGCTTCTGGGAGAAAAGGGAGACGAAGACTTGGACTTGGACAATAGTGGCAACTTGACACAAGTGGTAGGTTTGATATTTACTTTAAAGAATCAGAACTTCTAGACTGAAGTGATCATATTTGTTTTAATTAAATGCTTAATGAATGAGTATTACCGGTATGTCATAAATGGTATTAAAGGTTTGTCATTTTGCTTGCCCAGTGGACCGACGACTGCAACAACCAGAAAGAGTGGACATCATCACATGTTACAGAATCTTTTAAACCAGTAAGTACAGCTTCTGCATGTGGCTTCTGCGACAGTGGCTCTGTTGGTAAAGTTTTCCTCCTATGATCCAAAGGTTTGTTTGAGGTAGTTTGAGCATACTCCTAAGGTGTATACTATAGTTGTATATAAGGGCATTTCTTTTATATTGTATATGCCACTTCTGCATCTGGAATTATGTCAATGGTATTATTGACCATTGAATAACTTTGAGAAACCTCTACTGTCTGAGCTGAAACTGTATTGACATTATATGAACATTGGTCTTCTGCTGCAACGATTTTCAAGTCAGTGCCATTATTTGGTATTGAAAACAGAGACTTACTTTAGGCATGAAGAGCAGAGTGTCAGGACCACTGCAGTTTTTATTTCCTGTTGAAAGGTCTGATAATTACAGAGAAATCCATGTGTAAAGTTTGGAATTAGTTTGTACAATATGTTAAACCTAAAAGCATACACGCATTACTGCTAGTGGCAGAAACACGTGCACACACGATAGTTAAATCAACTAGGGTCACCAGAGAAATCTAAGCTGTTGTCCCGAATGCCGAATCTGACCCTAAATGTCTCAAAAATTACACTCAAAAACAATACTGAGTAATTTTCTGATGAACATTTAAAACTAGTGAGTCAATTGCATGCAGTCCACTCAGCCTAATTATCTGATTTCTGGACATTGATCAGAAAGAAATTATAGAGCAGTTTCCATATCATTTAGCCGCAGCCAATTAGAAGACCTATAAATGTTTTTACTTTATAAACCTCAAAATAATTGTGTATTTTGTAGACGATATCAGTCATATCATATAACAATATCATTTCTATCTATTATTTTCTTTAAACATGTCATTGTTTTTTACAGGATGAGTGGGAGCACAGCAGTAACGGGAGCACTGGGTCCAGGCCGAGCTCAGGCTCTAGACCGGGCTCTGGCTCACGGTCAGGCAGCAAAAGCAGAAACAACCAGTTCAGAGGCAACGCTAAGGTAAGAGCGACAATGTACACTGCTAATGCACCATAATGCCTGTGGAGTGGAAAATATTTTTTATTACATCTTGTAATGTTCTGTCATCTAGAATGGTAATATGGATGGCTTTGACATCTTGGGTACTGACATATGGGCTGCTAACACTATGGACTCACTCGGGTAAGTGCTTTGCTTTAGGAAAATCATCGCTCAGTAACACAGTATTATAGACACAAACTCTTCACTTCAGTTATGTTGTGCTTAATGTTTGTGTGCATTCTGGTTCTTGTGTAATTTTCCATTTTTGCCAAATCAAAATACCTGTAGATGAAAATTGGCCCCATGAACAGACTGAATTTGTATTTGAGTGCAGTTTTATATAAATATTCTGAAAAAATTCAAATAATAGATTTTAATTCTATTTTTTAGTGTGCAGGCACAGTGCACACTAAACCTTATTAAATTAGGTTTTAACACTTCCCACTTCTTCTCCACTTGCACCCATGTGGCACATTATGTACAGAGAAATGCAGCTTACTTCAGTAGAGCCCAAAACTTTAATATTATATTAAAAAGCAGCTGTCTGAAATTGTCTTCAGTTTCAAGATACACCTTTGATTTGATGTGGTGAATAATAATAATAATGCATCAGTTTTATGTAGCGCTTTTCTGGACACTCAAAGACGCTTTACAGAACATTATTCACTCACTCCACACTCGGTGGTGGTGGTAAGCTACTATTGTAGGCGCTACTGCCCTGGGGCAGACTGACGGAAGCGAGGCTACCAGTTTGTGCCACTGGCCCCTTTATTATAACTTTATTGTTCTTCTCTTAAACTCTTCAGTTGATTTTATTATTGATTTTATTTTTTTCATTTACATTATGTCTGTATTTAAGCGTATTGACACTTTTCTTCACTTTTACCTCTTTTTAGGGGTACTGGTTGGGACGTACAACCAGAGAAGCTGGATTTTAGCCATTTCCACAGAAGAACCCCGAGGGGATCACCAAAGCACGTGCCACACATCGACACAGAGGGGTAATAAATTATTCTGTAATAAAGGCATCGTAGGAGTCGTGGAACACATACACTAACATCTGCGTTGTGCTCATAGGATGAATAAAGATCAGTGTGATGAGGACGATGGCATAGACATGAATGAGATCGAGAGGTTCCTGCCTCATCTGCGCTCTGTAAGTCACTTTCTTTCAAGGTTGTAATGCTGAACAAACCTGGGATGGTTTTTTTGTCATTCATGTTTGTAGAGTCATTTTTACTAAAGAGTTTTGGACAGTAATTTAGATTTTTAAAACACTGAAGGTGCATTTTTTAGTTTTGTATGGTTCCAAATTGTGCTACATTGGAACAGGACTATTTGGTAGATTCTGCCACCAAGTGGCGTGTTTTTGTAGGTACACATAAATTAAAGATGATGATTTTTAAATTACAATCAAAATTTAGGAAGTATGTTAAGCTTTTAGATTTTTATATGACATTACAACACTCAATAATTGTTAATTGAGATGGCAAACGCAATTCATTCCATAAAGTTGATAAAGGTTTATCCTACCTCTACCTGTGCTCCTGGCTGCTTTTAAATGGTGGAATAAAATCACAGTGTAGAATCTTTAAAAAGCTATTAAATAGTTTGAACTTATTCTTTTAGTGAACAAATAATTTTGCCTTATTGCATCCTGTTTGAACCGGAGTCGAGTCTATGCTGCCATCTGCTGGTCTAAAGTTAATCCAGGCAAAGGAATTGAATGTGGCTCTATCATGACCCCTGGTGGAGCCTTTTAAGTATTACAGCTCTTTCTTTCTCTGCTGTATTTCCTATATAGTAAATATGAGAGAATGTTTGTCACAGCTAGATTGTCTTCCTTTTAAGAGTATACTTTTTATTTTGTTAGATATTATGAATGCAGTGTCCACACTCATTTTAGAGTTCATTAATATAACTACCATTAAAATGACAGTAACAGATCAATATTAATATCAGTCAAAAGTTTGGACACACTTTTTCATTGATGATTATTTTTTCCATGACCATTTACATTTAAAATTTTCACTGAAGCAGTTGACATGCATGGAACGCAGTAAACAAAAATAAACTCAAAATAACTCACAACTTGTTTCAGAATCAAAAAATGTTAAATTGTTGCCTTTTGCTTTGAATACTGCTTTGGAGTATTGGTATTTTTTGATCTTGACCAGGCAAAGCTGTGAAATGAAAGTTTATTCAGTAGACTTCATCAAGAAGCTCATTGAGAGAAGGTCAAGGGTTTGCTGCCTTTCCACAAAGTAAAGGGTGGATACTTTACAAAATATTAAGTTGAGTTATTTACTTTAAACTTTCTGTCTTTCCTACGTAATTCTGCGTATCTCATATCATATTGGATGTCTTGTGCACGTATATAAAATGTAGAAAGTAGTAAACTTTTTAAAAAAAAATGGAAAAATTGAATATGTGGGTGTGTCTGAACATTTGACTGGTGTATTTATACCAAATCGCTTTCATAGTGTTTGAACTCTTTGACTTGCTCTTCCATCCCAGCTCTTTAGTCTAGGAACTCCTTCACTCTTCTGTGATGGATTCCTCATTTTTGCCGTTCTCTCCGCTGCCAAGTTTACAGTTTCCGTTCATTCAGCGTGAACCAAATATCAGACCTGTTACAGTTCTGTGGTGGATTAGACGTATGCGGACACAGGAAACACAGAGGGGTCACCGGACAATTTGACCTGTTTCAAACTCTAATAGGACGTGACAAACCACATTTTAGTTTTTATTTGCTGATATTCACATCTCTTAGTTATAAGTTGTAGCCTTTTGCTTCAGAATTGAGTAATTCAGATCATGACTAAATCACATGGAGATTACTGATCAGATATTGAATGCACAAAGAATATTTCAGGGGATTTTCTGTGTGAATGGCAAGCCATGGCGAGATAGGATTTTCTTAACTGGAACTGTTTTGTAAGTGTCCTTACTTTACCCATTTTCAGTGCTAATTTCCCATCTTTGATTTTGTGGTAACTGAGGTTTCTACAAACATAAAGCGTAATAAACAATGACTCACTACAAAATGGTTACATCTGAACATGCCGTCACAAATACTTTTAACTTGTGTACATCAGGAAAGGGAAGTTATTCAATTGTTTTAGATGTTGTAAATTGTTAAATGATATTTGAAAAAGCCAAAAGTTGTATCAGAAATAATTTAATGTATATATCATAACTATCTCCCAGACTTTTGCCCTGTTGTCACCTCCAGCTACTGTATGGCTACATCATTCAAAGTCCCCGTCTACCTTCCGCACTTCCTGCCAATATCACTTCCCTTTTCCACAAGCCAGAATAACTTCCAAAGAGCCATGGGATGTGGAAAAAACATCTTGTTTGAGTGTGTGGGTGTGTGAGGCAGTCCAGTGAGAAAGGGCTTCCTCCTCTTGCCCTGGGATTATGCTGCACCTTCCCTGGCCTCTCTGGAATGTCATCCTGAATGCACACTAGCCACACACTAAGTCAGCCGGCACGTCCACTGTCATGTTGTAATGGCACAGGAATGTAGGATCCAGAAGGACACGTTTTGTTGTTTGGATTTATGGCAGGTATTTCTTACCGTCCAGTGTGGATTCACACTCGGCCACAATATTGCAAACAACTTTCTATTCAGGAATATTTGAACTGTATAATTTAAACCTAGGCTACCTCCGACCACCACCACCTGTAAAAGTCAAATGGGGCATTTTTCCGATAAAATGGAGATTTAGTTTATTCTTGGCTCACTTCCCTTTGTCCTGAGTCTGACGTAGTACAAGTGTGGACACTTGCATGATGTTTGGCTCATCAGCACAATTGTGTCAGCGAGATCCCCAATGTTGTGACAGCTACACTGTTTGTGTTGCCGGAGGGTTTGTGTGGGAGTTCTCTACATTTACCTGTGAAATGATGCCAGCAAACATTTACCTACCCATGTGTTTTCAGCGTAAGGTGACAGCGTGTCAAAACATGGCTCCAAAAGCACATAATTGTATGGAGTTTTATGGAGTTTTAAGTAAATAGCCGGTTGTCATTGTCTTGAATATAATCTAAAAATATACACAAAAGTATGATAGTGCACAAATTGAATATAGACATTTGAACTACTACTGTCAATAAGTATATTAGTTTTTTGCTAAATTACTAGTTGAAATCAGCCAACCTCTTTCCATGGTAACTCTTGAAATAACATGGAAATGTTAAGATATGGTTTGTAAAGTATTGTGCACTTTAAACTGACAGAAATTGTATGTAATAATAAATGAGAGGGGATAGGGTGAGAAAGCCACCAGGCAGCAGGAAGACATCCGGTCTGTAGGTCCGGTGAACAAAGCTGTCCAACGGAACAAAGCTGCAGTCTGGAGCAGAGACAGCACAGACTGGTTGGCCCCAGTGCGTGGAAGTGTACGTGCCTCAGAGCAGGACTGTGACTGCTGAGAGACACCGGGGGCGGGCGCACTGTTGTGGTGGGTTGTCTGTCAGCTGCCAGTTTGTGTGGGATTTGTACTCCCTTCTAAATAATCTGCATACTGTGATTCTATCGTCACACAACAAATTTATTGTCCATCTCATTTTTGACTAGTCTCTTGCTGCATCTTCCTATTAGCTGTTTCCGCTTTCCTCCGGTCTTCATCACCCTAGGACCTCCTATGTCCTCTTATGGTGTTGTCCTTCAGTCTTCCCATCCATCCTTCAAATATTGGTGGGCAGCAGAACAATATGCAGGGGGTCATGGCG
>KN489129.1:1709-21917 GCA_000787155.1 Scartelaos histophorus | reverse complement strand
TCCTGCTTGCTATCCTTTTCTCTCTTCAACAACCTGTCTTGTAATGCCACCCCTGGGGCAGTTCAAAATTTATTGTTCTTGGCCAAGGGCCCTTGTAACATAAATAAGCTGAAAGAAACAATGGACTGAGTGAATGAGCACCACAGTCGAATTGTTGCACACTGGAGGGAACAGGAAGATGCACACTTCACTTTCTATGCCATTAAACAGGAGCTTATCGTTTCATTTCTATTCCACGCGTTTCTATTGCTACACTCTTTGCTCATTTCCCTACTTTCCTTCCTTGTTACTTATACCCTTGTACCCAAGCATATTTTGTTTTGGAAAGGCTTTGTTGATAGTAAGTGTAAGGTTATATCAATTCTACACATTTAGGAGGTTTAAAGAAGGTGGGTGAAAGCCCAAACACAGAGAACTTCACAAACTGTGAAGCTGAATCTGTAAGTTAATTTGAGGCGGCGCAGGGTTTATCAGCTTCTTAAAATGTTTCTTAGGCATTTGATTTAATGAGCATCAGCTAGTCACAGTAAGATTTCTAGCTATGTTAATCATTACTTAATAATATATCAATTTATACTAAACTTAAAATTTTAACAGTTAATATGTATGCGTTAATAATCATGGTTTTGCATTTATTTCTGCATGTGGATCAACCAGAAGTATAATAATAAATCTCAAGTAATGTGCAAAATACTCTGCTCGTTAGAACATAGAAGATTGTAATACAGATTGTAATAAGTCTGAAGCCAGGATTCAAACTTAAATCATCCTTCATCCTTACCCTGCATATGCTCCACAACCACTGAGCCACACACATACCATAAATAAAGAAATCATTCAACTGTAAAGCTTGAACTGGGTTACTTTGGTATTTCAGTATACGGCAATGTCTTTTTGATGAAATCCACAAAGTTCAACCTCTAGTGTGATGTCTGTCTTTCAGTGGTCCTGTCCTGTTGTAGCTTCTAAAGCCCCTTTTACTCTCCCTGTCACGTCCACAGAGCTGGCTGTGGCTGCCGCGGGGTCAGAGGTTCTCTGGCTGCTGACCAGCACAGCACACACCCCGCTTTGATCTATCATACACCGACTGCCACCTACAGATAGGAGTTTCACATACACACAGTGCAGTCTGCTTTCAAAAGCTCTTCATCACCCTGCTCTGTGTCTACGTCATATGTGAGGTGACAGAGTACATTAAGTTATGTGTGTTATCTATTTTTTATTTTTTATTTTTTATTGGCTGGGCTAATGGTTTATGTAACTTGTTTTGTCTAGTGATAAACTGGTCTTTCTTCCAAATAACACCTTGAGTCTTCATTGATTATTACTCTGTTTTCGAAAGTACTGTGCTAGATACAAAATTAATAGCTATAGTATAACTATTAACAGTTGGTATTCTGCTAAAATACTGTGTTGTCATGGGTGTTAACAATGTTTGTAAATTGTAGTGTACTTTTGCCATTCTGAATTCTTTAGCCTGTGCGCTCCCCACTCACTGTCATCTGGTTACTATTTGAAGGCAGAATTACGGCTAATGATATCCTAGAGGAGAACTACAGTAGCAACATGCAACCATTCGTCTTTCATTCTTCATGAGGCCTCGCCTTCTTTGTCATCCCCACAGACTTCAAGTTGGAGCTCAGATAGTGTAGGATTTTTTAACGTGTTCATTTTTATTCTCCCACAAAAATAAGTTCTCTGTTCTTTTTCTGTGTCACATCTGGATTCAATTAGGACCCCAACAATTCACAAGGCGGTGCTCTAAGAGCAGAGCTCCAGTGTCGTGTAACAAGCTCCTTAAGCACAACATCATGACACATTTTTGTGTGTTTTGTTTTTGTTTTTTAATTTATTTATTTATTTAAATTACTGCTATATAAAGGTCATTTTGGCCAACATTAGAATCTGAGAAGGCTCATATAATCAGCTACATTACCACTGTAACACACTTACTATCAATACTTGCATTAGCATCAGCATTAGCCACCAAAATTATATCACATCTGTTGGTAGGGCTTGTAAATGCCATAGAAGTGCTTTTACCTTGATATGAGCATGCCAAACTCTTATAACCTGAAAAGCAGACGTTTTTCCTGTCTCTTTAGCAAACTACAACTCTAGTCTAGACTAGTGGTTCTCAAAGAAAAGCTTTGGTTTAGATGCTTATGGTACTCGAAAAGCAAAGTGTATAACAGGACTATTCCAGGTCTAATGTAGGGCTAAATCAGGACTAAAAGTGCACTGCATCATCAAGGAAGACAAAAATGTGGATAAATTAGGCATAACCCACAAACTGAATAGGAGTTGCAAATACCACCTGCAGGAGTACCACAGTTTGAGAAACACACATCTATATTGAGAATTACTGTTCATAATTTAACATCATTGAAAAGGTTATAGAATATGACTGTTCAAAACATCTGGTAACTAAGGGCCATTGTGACTATTAGAACTGTGCAGATTGGCTGTAAAGTAGTTTGCTGTTGTGCAATTTGTGCAATATTCTAATACTGCTCCAGTGTATTTCAATATCATTTTTCAGGTACAGTATTAGTAGTAACTGTGGTGGATAGCGGATACTGGTGGTAAAGGTCACTTGATTGACGTGGTGGTGCTTAACTTGGTGTCCACAGTCACGTTTTCATGTTTTTCCTCATGTTAATGTGAGACTAATCGGAGTCCATACTATATGCTAATGTTTTGTTTGTTTCCTAAGGTCTTTCCACCACTTCCTAATGAGGCTGAAATTGCGAACACCAAAAAGCTTTTCCGGCGTAAAAGGAACGATCGACGGTATGTGCGCTTTACACACACACGCCTATCACATAGAAACAGCCTGTTGTTGATGATGTCAGTTTGTACCAGTGGAGAGCCCAATCCTGCAGTCTCCTCACTCAAAGCAATGTGCAGACAGGAATGCATGCTCCTCAAAGTGGGCAGAAAAAAGGAAAAAATACATCTTTCTAGGCTTTGTCACTGAAGTAGGTGGGGTGTTGATGCTAATTAATCACTTCTGTTTCTTGTTCACTAATTGCAACTTGTAGAAATCTTTTGGCTTGTCTCAAAAGTCTTTACTCTACCACTCAATTTTGTCCCAGCATGCCTTTCTCTAATTGTAAACACTCTAATTGTAAACGCTTTTCAGCCACGTCGAACTTCATTGAATCCAGGTCCCTAAGAAAGAGGGAAAAATAGCTCTGTCTCATTTTCTTGCTCTCTGGCCTGATGTCATTGGAAAACTGTTCTTCAGTTGCTATGAGACGGGGAAAAAAGGAAAATATTTGGGTCGTATTTGCGGTTTTAAAAAGAGGAAATTTTAGCTAGACTAAATGGACAAGAACACTTTCAACCTTGTTTTCAAGTCACATAATTGATTTGGAGCCGAAGCTATTACTGTGTACTATGATGGACATTTTAAGTTCCGAAAAAAACTTTTAGGAATTTTACTGTCTATTCTGCTTACAGTTGATATAAAATAGAAACGTGGTGCACCAGTACTGTAGCAAATGGATTGATGTACTTACAACATCTACAATATTGTACTCTTGCCCTAAAATTAGAAGACAGACTAACCAGTACTTCCACTATAAACAAACATTGTAAACAGACATATGACCCGGCACAGGATGCAACACCCTCACAAAAAGTGTACTCTGCACGATACAACTACGGTGTAAATTCAACATTTCAACAAATTATTCTTTGTTTAACCAAAGACACATGTGCCAGAGAATAAAACAATAAGAAGACATGATTAGGTTAAATGTGCCGGAACAATACCTCTCTGCCACATTCAAGTGATCCCAAATCTCTTGCACTCTCAAAACCAACCACATCTCCTAAAAACTGTAAATGTGTTTCATCCAATTTGTTTATTAACATTGTTCTAGACAAAATATAGACCAGTTTGGCTTTAAAACGGCTTTGGTAACATGAACAACCTCAGCGCTCTCAAAACATCGCAAAAACAATTTCAGGTGTTAAATTATAGAAGCCAATTTATAAAAGCTCACAAACAAAAAGCCCGAACTGCAACTTTGGAGCCTGCGCAGGGAGGAGAATGTGAGGGGGACTGTGAGACGAGTGTGGGCTGGCTGTGGCAGGAAGGAAAAGAAAAGGGAGGCAGTCCATGTGTTTCTACTTTAGCAGGCACGTCAGGCAGGGCTGAAATTAGTTGTGATTTACTGGAATGCGCTGCTTACTGCTCACAGCACAGAGGCCGAGAGCGCTAACATGCTGCATATTACTTGATTGGGCAAAAGCATGATTCTACTCATTGTTCCTTTTTCTAACCTTCTGTTGAATGCACTTCCGCTGGTTTAACACTGTAATCAAGCATGAGTATGTTTAGAGGAATGGTTCCTTCATCCTGTCCCACATTTTTAATAACAGTGAATTGGTATTGACTGTGCAGGCCTCTCTTCCCCAGGGCCAGTTAACTACACACAAACAAAAAGTCCTACAAGCTCGCCTCAGTCATATTCATCAATCATATATTCCTAATGCATGCTTATTATTCATGTAGTTGTCCACTTGTAGTTTCAAAATTTTATTTGTTTCCTTTTTTGCTGCTTTTTTCTTTTTTCCGCTTCCATCCATTTTTCTATTGTTATTTCAACTTTCACACCTCCCACAACTTGCATTTCCGTGCCCTGGCTCTCCTGCATCTAGACCCATTGAACAGTTGAACCGAGAGCAGTTAACAGTGCTTCTGCCCACTGGTCCTGGGGGAAAACGGCAAGTCTCAACCAGGTCAGTGCTTACTGGAGCCGGACAGTCAACCATGAGCTATTTTTTCATATCTATCGGGTTTGATATATTCAACAGATTTTTAAGTGGGGCAGGAAATAGTGAATGTTTTGAGTTTGATGATGAGTTTGACTCAATACAATACAAACATTTTGGTATTCCATATTATTCCATATGAACAGACACAGGTAAAGTCTAAACCCAAAAGAATAATCCCACAGATAGAAGATACAATTAATATTGTATTGTCATAACCCATAAAAGCCTTCATTTGATGAACCAGTTGTGGCAGAGAGAAGATGTTTCTGAGAAACCCGATATTGGCAGATGAAATTTAATCAGTCGTCCACTCATCTATCTTCAATATAAACACGGCTGTGGCAGTAATGTGACGGATGGATGGGTAATCCCGGCAGCATCTACTGCAGAGCTAGCGCTCATTAAATATGATTAACATTTTATAACTGTCTCACATTCACATCTGGACACCACCACTACAGCTACACACTGGCTTATTAGAGGAAGATCTAAACTAACTGCTATAGTAACAACGCATCCGTAAGGTCTCAACACTGACACCACAACTATGGCTTGCTGTGGCATTTTGTTTTTTGAGCATGAAAGACGAAGTCTCTTGCACACTCTTTTTTTGAAGCACCTGTGATTTATTTACAAAGTTGCTTTTTGGCCCTTGGCCTTCTTCGGGCAAATGACAAAAAATGTGAGAGATTTCTTAAGTTTGGCAAGCAGTGCACACACCCTCTCCTGCAACACCTGTCATAAATTGGCGTGTGCAAATTTACCAGCTTGAATTAGAAGGCTCTGCGGGCCAATAAGTTAATAACAGAATTTTCACTACTATAGGCTGTTATTTTACAAAATCTTTCATTGGAATCCCACATATGAAATGCATTTTAAACCAGTTTTATCTGGTCTTGCTTTATCCTTACACATCACACCTTTGTAAATTCTTATTATCTATACTCAGCATATGAAAGTCAATGCTATTTGCATAATGCTCAAAACTCTTTACTGAGTATAGTGTCAGAGGATGAACTGTCTACCAGTCTCCCAGAGAGAGTCGTACAGAGAGGCCAGCCGAGACAGAACCTTGGATATACACTCATTGACTCACTGAATGGCAACCATAAATATAATACTGCCTTCCTGCCTGCACCATCTGCAAACAGATGGGTGACAAATTTCAATGGAAAAAACAACATATGGCATCCAGTGTTACTAAGGGTTACTAAAAGCAGTTGGTAATGCCTATAGTACCTGTTAGACACTTTAATTTTTACTTCAAAATGTTAACAGAAGTATACAGGAACTGAATTCCACACCACAGAGCCAGTCCGTGGTTGATCCCCTGTATCTTTTTCCTTTTCAAATATTCCACGCAGTATCTACTTAATTTACCAAATATAGTTGGGTCTTATTCAAAAATGTATCATCAGAGGGGTATTCTGTCTCACGTAAAGTAAGAAACATATTTTGTTGGCATTATACTGGTATAATCACTCAATCTTATCATAAATGTCAGTTTTTTTGGTTGCTCTGATGTGCAGCACAAAATAAGTATCCTCCATATTTCATAAATACGCTACAACTACATCTGCCCATTCAATTCTGTTCCCATAAGAGCAGTTCTCAAGAGTATTTCCAAAAGTGCACACCCTATCCAAGGTTGAGTTTGTGCAGTTTTTCTGACACGAGCATGTAGCAGGCAGGCTCCTTAGTGCCAGGGTGACTAATCCGCACAACCATATGTCAGTGGCTGTGTCAAGAAGCACACGGCCAGAGCAGTGTTAAGCACAGAGCTATGCAGGACTGCACAACACAGGGACACTGTGCATCCATATGTAAGCAATCATTAGCTTTCACAATGTTTTTTATTTATTTTTGTATTAGTTATTTTGTTGTGTAGATACTAGGTGCTGGTAAGAGCAGCAGTTCCATTTCTGCAAGTGTGTGTTAGCCTAACTAATAATTGTCCTCATTCCAGGAGACAGCAGCGACCTCAGGGAGGAGGTGGAGGAGGAGGTGGGAAGAACCAGCCTCAGCACATTCAGCAGGCGCCACAGCATCTGAGAGATCAGACTCAGCAGCCCTCTCCAAACCACAGACCAAGTGAACTGGGAGACAATAAAAGCAACTGCAGTGGTCGACCCCCACGCCACGGGCAGCGCCAAGGAGGACTCCCACAGCATGGGTACAGCCAGAACCGGCGCTGGCACCACAATCAGAGAGGTCATGAGCATGGACAGACCAGTGCTGTGGGGGAGAATGACATTACCCCAAGAACTACCAAAGACAAAGATACAGAGAATGTAAGGCAGAGTTTTGAGCCTAAGAATGTCTCCACCAAGAGTCCTCCTGAGCCAGCCCAACCACAGTCCTTACCTACTAAGAATGACTGTATAGACCCCACCCTTAACAAGGAGCCCCCCAGACCAACAGGCGCAGAGGACCACGGCCAGTCACAGCAGCCCAAAATCAGCCTGCTGCAGTCCTCCAAAGAGGGGCTGAGGAAGAGGCTAAAGGACAAGGTAATGAAAGCTGCTTACTGCCTGTCACTCAGCATTAAGCCAATCTGTACTGTGCAAGTGTGTGTATATATGTGTTTATATACGTGTGTGTGTGTGTGTGTGTGTGTGTGTGTGTGTGTGTGTGTGTGTGTGTGTGTGTGTGTATAATATACATATATTAATCATCACTTTTAACATACACTGATTTTGTGTCTTGCAAACACAAGCAAGGTCATCCTGCACCTGATTAAAGTCATTTATCTGCTCAGTTAGTTAAGATTCAAAGTAAAAGCCTCTGATCAGGAGGTGGAACATCTAAAGCAGCAGGTGTTTTTTTGATGATTTTCTCTGTGAGCACTAAACCACCACCGGCCAACTGCTCTGCTGCTCTCAACTTGTATGAACCATAAACCAAACTCATCACCACCAGGGGCGTGTTGACTATCTTGGCATTGGTCGCAGGACTAATTCTGAAGCACATCTTCAGTGGTTCCCATGAATAAGTAAAAAGAACTTTCTTTTTCAGAGGAATGTCAAAGATAGTCTTCTTGTCAGACTTGGAGGTGTTCAGTCTGGCTGCATTCATTACATGATGAGTAGTGCATGTTCTGACATTTATGAATGCTGTTATTATCATGTCATCCATTACTGACATGTTGTGACTTTATGCTCTGTTCTAAACAGAAATCAGAGTGTCATTTGTCACAGAGGTGCTCACATCTACATATAGATTACTGTAAACATGAAATATATTCACTCTATCAATGATTGTCTTTGTGAAATGAAATGCTGCTACACAGATGAGAGGGTTGTTTGAGTAGCTGAATGTCAAAATAAGATGTAGAAGGTTGTTGTGGTGATGGTAAATGTCCTGATGCCCTCACAGGAGGAGGCCTGTGTGGAGTCGGGCCGCGGGGGCCAGAGTGTGGACCGACTGGTCGAGCTGCTCAACAGCTTGAGGAGCAACAGCAGCGGAGTGGAGCAGCAGCTGGCCTCTTTTATGGAAGAGGCTCAGAACTCTGCCCGCTCTGAGGAGAGCCTCTCTCAGGTGGTCAGTGCCATCTACTCTAAGGCTGTGTCGGACAGGAGCTTCGCTGCTACCGCTGCCAAGTTGTGTGACAGGATGGCCCTGTTCATGGTGGAGGGGACCAAATTTAGATCTCTGCTGCTCAATATGCTGGAGGTAAGAGCACCGCCTACACTGGCTCTGCAGAATTACACTGTCTGGAGGGAGGTACTACAGTGTAGCGGGCATCTGACAATGGAACATCTTTTTTGTGAAGGACATGCACTTTGTTTATAAATGCAAATCACAAAAGTAAATAGAACATAATCTATAATTCCTTTTATTTCAAGAATACCCATTTTACCAAGTCTCAGCCAAAGGTTTGGACATCCACATTCAGGGTTTTTTTGTTTTTTGTTTACTGATTTCTATATTTTAGATACATAAAGAAGATATAAAATACATTTAATTAAGTAGCAAAGAAAAAAAAGAATAACTAAATATTTGTATATATATTGTATTCAAATTGACGACGTGCTGCAAACCCTTGGCCTTCTGTCAGTGAGCCTCATGGTGAAGTGATGGTTTTCATTTCACAGTTTGTAAGGATCAAGAAACGTGCAAAGCAGAGATCAAAGTAAAGGATGGCTATTTTGTTACAATTTTTTTTTCAATCTTAAACAACTTACTGAGGTATTTTTTTACTACATTTCATATGTGTTCATTCATAGTTTTGATGCCATCAGTGAGAATCTACAGTGTAAAGAACTAAAGAAGAAAAATACATGAAAAAATGTGCAAGTATTTGACTGGTGGTGTAAATCTAAATCTTTCCGTTCTTTTAGATGTCATTATTTCCGTTCCAAAACAAGTCCTTTATCTTTTTTTCCACACGACAGTAACTGAGTCCGTTCACAGATGTGTGGTCTTCCACTTGTCTTTATTCTTGCTGTTATTTCCACACTCTGGACCCCCTTCCTCTCTTTGACATTTGGGCCTTTAGCTTTAAAACGTTTCAAATGTCATAAGCGGTCTCATGAAGGCCATCATTAAGGATGCTTCTTGCAGAGTCCTGGAACTTATTATGGGGCCAATTAGTGTGTGACTGAGGAATGCGTCACTGTTTGTTGTAGTAGACGTAGCTTTTTACCTGTTCTTCTGAGTGCCCATACAACACATTTGCACAGTACATTAACTTAAAACTGGCACTACGTAACTTTATTCCTGGCAGAAGTTTTTTTTTGTTTTTTTTTTCCCTATTAAAATATTTGTGTATAAGCGGCACTTATCTTGGAGTGTGTGTGAGACTGGAACAAGAGGCGTGAAAAACATCAGGGGTTCATGGGAGTTTATGTCTCGTGGATTGTTGGCATAGGATTCTACCTACACAGAATAAATACTATTGCTTTGACATTTTGCTAGTTCTGTATGTAGGTCTGTGTAAGAATGTTCAGCAGTTACGGTGGTGACACAATGCACGTATTGGCAAACACTGACAAAAAAGCTAGTTTGAAAATAATCCAACAAAAAGTGGATCTGTATGGAATGGATACATTTTCAGGAGTTTGGGATCAATACAAGTTTTCATGGTCCAGTTTAGGATTTAATGAAAAAAAAAAACATAGTATAGCATGAACATAGTATGATCTTTGAGTATTCAAGCCCCTTGACAATGCTTCCAAAGGGGGAGGTTTATAAAGCAAGTGTGGTGAGACTATAAATGCCAATACCCACCAGTTAGTCAGCAGTTAGTGAGACTATGAAGGTTGTAGGCACCGGTTAGACAGCAATATGCCACAGTTTAGATATCGGTATGCCAATTGTAGCTCTAGTGAGTCAATGTTAAACTGAGAGATGTATGTGGAGGACTTAATTTCTCTTACAATTATTGTCAGATTGAGTTAAAACAAAGGTCAGATTAAACTATAATTTCAGTAAGAGAGCTTCAGACAGAGCAGTGCCCTCATTTAGCCTCACTGGGAATGTTTATGACACCTGCTGCAAGTTTTCATGACTTTTATCATTGTTTTTCCTTGTTCTTTTCATTGGATATAAAACACAACAAATAATAAATATGTATAAAGTACCTTGTTTTAGTGCGTACTACCACGTAACATTTGCATTCCTACCTAAACCATTTTCCTCTCTTATTGTTAAGATCCTACGTGTACGTCTTTTAATGGTTTTCATTTGTGTGTTTCTCCACAGAGGGATTTCTCCAGCCGTGAGCAGCTTCGGCAGACAGACGTGGAGAAGTGGTTAGGGTTCATTACGTTCTTGTGCGAGGTGTTTGGTGCCATGAGGAGCAGCTCTGGGCAGCCGTACAGAGTGCTGGTGTGTCCCATCTTCACCTGTTTACGAGAGGTACAGCCTCAGTCAATAATGTGCACCTTGTAGTACTTATGTCGTGTGTCAGTTCTGGTGAAATTGACTAACACTCATGAGGTTCCTGTTTCTGGCGGGTGGAGTCTAGACTG
Source organism: Scartelaos histophorus (assembly GCA_000787155.1). NCBI lineage: Eukaryota > Metazoa > Chordata > Actinopteri > Gobiiformes > Gobiidae > Scartelaos > Scartelaos histophorus. The sequence continues at coordinate 11,157 of KN489129.1, read as the reverse complement.
GACACATAACCGCGGGTTTGGTTAGTGGTGCAAACGTCCTGTACAGCAGCATCATTTCCAGAAAAAGTCGCAACCCTGGTCATGCTCTCGCTTACACATTTCCCCTGTCCCTATAGAAACAATAGTGTGGCCACCGCAGACAGACCACGATATGGAAGTGGTATCAGCAAAGAGACTTTTCGAGGAGGAAGTTGGTGAGGTGATTTAAATAGGAAAGTAGAAGCAAACTCTGGTCAGACTTACAGTTGAGACAAACAATAAATAAATAAATAAATAAGGCAGCAAATTATGTTTCTGTTAAGTGACTAATTTTGAACTGGGCACATACCCATAAATACATACTGAATTGAAATGTGAATGATACTTGAAATGACTAAATGTGCTTCATTATCTATTGTCTAGATCAGCTACTATTATTTTACAAGCTAAACAATGTTGAATTTACTACTTGAGCTGTATAAACGTGTCACTTTGAAATATGTATGACTATCTCAAGTGTTCTGTTTTGATGATGCAACTTGGCACATACCTTTCTAACTAGTGTTTTAAGGAAGTAATTGTTCTCTAAATATGCAGATTATGCTCACATATGGGAATCCCTTTAAAGTAGACATATAGACGTGTGGTGCGCAGGGGCCTTAGATGTGAGTACTTGCAAGGAAAGCAGGATAAGAGAAATGCTCTGCAGCAGACAGGAAAGGTGATGACAGAAGACTATAGATTAGACCGTTTTAATATATTGAGCCAAACTTGGCAGTGGCCTCCCCAGAGAACTCATTATGAGCTAATCCCGCTTGTGGCAGAGCTCTCTTCTCGAAGGACGACAAGACTTGACTTCCCACATCAAACAGCCGCACTGTCACCACGCCCTGTTCAGCCAGAGTAAGGAGCTGACGTGAGTGCCGCAGTAGCCTCGCTGATACTTGGAAAAGACTCTACTCGAAAAAGTCAGTGTTCAGTCAGTGGATGGTGTTCTACTGAAGTATACGATTTTGGGCCCATTTAGCAGTTTAACTACTCTTCTTTCTTCGTCAGAGTACATCCACTTAATAGGATGTAGCTAATGTAGCTATGCTGAAGGGCAACCACTTTCTTCAGAGGTTTATCTGCACCTGCTCTTCCTGGAGAATGGCCTGGTCCATACTCCCAGACACATCTGTATTTTCTCTAAATGCATTTCTTTCTTTTGTCATGGTCAGATGTAAGGCACATTCATGGGAGCATTATATGTGTGTTTCCTGCTCTCCTGTGCTAGAGTTCACCCTGGCAGTAGATAGTCTGTACATTGTTTCTGTACCAGGGCCTGTTGTGTGCCCATCTGTCCGTGAGGCCGGGGTCCAGGGGGAAAGCCAGCTAGCATGTTTATCAGCTCCACTGTTTGTTTTTGGCATGGCTGCATGTGTATGCAGATACAGTGCAGGCTGGTGTTTGATGACTGCCTTGTTTGCCAGGCTGAAACTCTCATCTGTTGTCTTCCAAGATTTAAAATGTTAATTTGGGAAATGTTTACACTTTGGATTAGTTCTTTTTCACTCTTTTTGTGTGCAGTGATAAATAGACACACAAACACTTGCATTTGTTTAATCTCTGTATGTGGTCTGTTCCAAATATACAGCATGTGCTTTATTTACATATCAGACTTGTTAGGTTTGGCCCACATACTGTGCGTTTGGGTGTCTTGACGTTAAATCTATTCTGATAATGAATTTCATTATATGTAGGACATTTTGCTGTGTCGCACAAATAGTTCCTGAGTTAGATTTTGTGTTTTGTAGTTGCTGGATTCCAGAGAAGTGAAGGAAGATGCAGTCCTCTGCTGTTCAATGGAGGTACAGGCTACACACCTGCACATGACACACTCATACTCATACTCACCTTTTAGGGAAACACCAGTGATATCAAAACATGAGCTACCAGCTATTACAGAAAAACATTTCTATTTTAACATAAGCTGAAAAAATTTACCCATCATTAAGGCGAATGGAAAAAGCTCTTCTCAAAAGAGTTATTACTTCTGCTTCCTGCTCTCCCTTTAAGCTCTTTGCACCCTCCTCTTTCGCACCCTCTCTGTTGCCTGCAGTAACAAGGTGTCAGACTGTCTTGTGCTGCATGTCATAAGGGACACAACTGTCGAGGCTGAACTCTGCTCTTGCTTTGCAGCTCCAGAGCACTGGACGTCTTCTGGAGGAGCAGCTCCCGGAGATGATGACAGAGCTTTTAGCTGCCGTACGGGACAAGATGTTGTGTCCATCCGAGTCCTCGCTCACCCGCTCTCTCCTAATGGAGGTCATTGAGCTGCACGCTCATCGCTGGTGCCCCCTGGAGACTCTCACCACCCAGTACTACAACCGGACCATTCAAAAGCTCACCACTACAGCTTAGGTGCCTACCAACGGAGAGGAGACAACCCTACACTAACAAAAACATTTACAACAGCTTTATTCTCATTTTATTTTCACTTTGTATAGAACACAGATTTAAATTGTTTCCACAGAGAAGGCCAGACAACTGAAAGAGCAATGCTGCAGGGTTAGGGTTAGACAGACAGCCAGTAGAGGCGTGCTTCTCAGTCCTTGGGGAGGAGGTCTGGCAAGGGGTGGTGTTGTGGCTGCAGCGTTAAGAGGGACCAGAAGAGAGGGGGTTTCTGTCCACAGGGAATCGAGAAATCCTTCCCCAAGATGAATGGAGTGGAGTGAGTCAGGCGCTGTCTTTCATTGTGTTCACTGTGAGCGTCCAGCCTCTGGGGTCCGCGTGGCTGATCAAATTGAGGAGGGGCCGCGGCAGACACGATGCTGTCTGTCTGGGCTGTCTGCCCCACCGGGCCGTGGCCCAGGTCAAAGGGCTCCTGCCTGTCTTTGTCTGCCCAGCCCTCCCCCAAGCACACTCCCAGCAGGACGTCTTCTTTGTGGGGCTGCAGCAGCGCGCCTGCTGGGCCTGTGGGCCGGGCTGGGCCAGTATCAGACTGGGCTGGCTTCAGTACAGCAGCAGATGGCTGCCTGAGCCCCAGTGAGACGACACACTCCGAACACACTCCCTTTGGCTCGTTGCTGTGGGGGACAGGGGCTGCATTAGGGGAGCATTAAAGCAGACACAGCTCTGTTAAGTCTTTGTTTTTGTCCTGCAGGGGAATGTTTCCTCTCCACTGTGATGCCATGCATGTCCAAGCTTTTTAATCATATTGATATGTTAAAACCAACTATTTTTATTAATGCTCATTTACTTTCACATTGTTTTTTCATAATTGTTTATAAGATATTTTACCATTAGTCTTAATTGCACAGGTTTGTCGTTAGGGGTTTACTCTTTCAGATGAGTGGTTGTGACAACTCTTTAGGTTATTTTAATGAACTAGTGGCCTTGACAGCTCTCTGGTTTAAGTAGCTTTTTAATTTTGGCCTACAGGCCTGTCTCAGAAGAGGGCATGCTCATGACTCATGGGAAAAAAATCTGTTCAACTGCACCAAAAAGTGCATGCCACATGAGAGTCATGGAGAAGTGTTTGTTTCCTACTCAAGCCATTTTGCAGTGGACATTTTGCAAGTGTTAAATATTGAGTGTTTTTTGTTTTTTTGAGAAAATTAAATTAACCTGTGTAAACTTTTAATGACCTCATTAGCTAATCATATGTGACTGTTTTCCAAGTTAAAGTGTGTAATGTTATAATTGATTTAAAACAGTCATGCCATTTGTAAATGGGCTAGAAGTGTAATCCATTGCTCAGTATTTATAACATTAAGTGAAGTAGGGTTGCAAAACCGTGGGTTGTGTTTTACAAAGGAACAGGACTGTGGATTCTTGGATAGATGTTTGGCAGTACATAACATCTGTCATGATGCATTCACACATGCACACCAAGTTCCCCGTTGACTCTTGTTGGGGTTATTTTTAATTGTTTCGTTATATTCTCTGTCTTGCATCAAGAATTGAGAACCTGTGTGGTAGGGGGATAACCCAGAACACTAGTGTAGAGAAGTAAGATTCTTGAATGGTCTGGTATGTGCAGGGCTTAATCTGTAACTGTTCAAGAACATCTTTGACTTGTTATTTTATTTCCATATTATATTAGGTTTTTATTTAAGTTATAAATGCTTTTTATATAAATCTATTATATTTTTCTCTTTCTTGTGGCATCTGTAATATCTGCATTGCTAGCAAGTATGCCATTAACATAGTAGAAGCCTATTGGTCAGTTTGCATTATGCAAAGAGTGGCTGCCTCTTACACCAGATGGGGCAGATGGAACATGCCCCCCCCCCGTCTGTGGTACAGAGTCTCTCCACCCCACGTGCCCTTAGACCCTTCTGTTTGGGTCACTCATTCTGCGATTGTATGAGATGCACCTTTATTTACATATTCTCATGAATATTGGAGAAACAGGGCTCCTGTGGTCAGAAAGCTGGAATAGTACAATAGTGGATCATCGTGAGCTCTTGTCTGTTGTTTTTTTAAGCAACTGAAAAATAAACTAACAGGAAAAGAAAAATGCTGCTGTGCTTTCTGTCTGTGTTCATTAACCAAACTCGATGAGATTGACGTCTCTCCAATAAATCTGCTATACTCAGTATTACAGAAAGACACTCATGTCTCTGCTAACAAGTGCACAACCCTTCATAGTATTTCACACTGTACAACTGCTGCAAGGTGGAGGATTTCAAATATATTCTTACGCAATACAATATTAGTTCATCTTAATAATAAATAGTGAACTTTATAGCATTATCATTTTGCTTAGTTACTCTTCCCCAAGGACACAACGCATATAGACATTTCACTCCCAGCTCAGCCAGTCGTGTCAGCCGCTCTACGGATCAGTTTGATGTATGGATGTGGCACGTGAGTGAGTAAGTGGCAGAGGTTGGATTGGCTTGGAGTGTTTTAGCCCTGATTTAGAGGTTAACTGATGGATATCTATACCATTTTTTTTGCCCTAACATCACCAAACTTGGCACCGCAAAAGCCTGTACGATGACAGACGTTCCTTGCATTAATAGATAGAAAAAAAGACTGACGTTACCACACACATGCACTGATCAGTGAAGAGTTTGAGCCAGACAAAGACGACAGGCTCTTGTCTGGCCTTGATGAGGACTCCAGTGTTGAGATTGTTACATTTTCTTTTATTTTTGGGTACTCTTTCTGGCTGTTGACTCACTGCTTTATTTATCATAGTTCTCCAACTGTCTACATCTCATGAAGCCAAAACCAGGGAGAATATTTTAGTCTGGACCAAAGGGATGGAAAGGCCAGATATTGCGTGCAGAGAAAAAAAATGGGTTTAAAAACAACATACCCAGAGATTTTGTACGGTATAGAGTTGGAAAATCAATACGTGTGGGGGGCCTTCCAAGTGGTTTTGTGCGCTCTCCTGACCTCCCCCTCTCAGCCTCAGCTCGTGTTTGACTGGATTCTACAAAATCACATCTGACCCAATCACACTGCTGTCGGAAACACCTTAAAGTTACACAGTTATTCATGTATTGGAGACTCTAATTTTGCTTATAGTTCTCAAATATAAAAAGAAAGTGTGACTCCGTAATAACCAAAAACTGTAGTTGTATTAGGGTTATTGAAACTTGTAATGTTATAAGATAAACTATAACCTCAATACATTGTTTTTGGTTATAGAGCATTTCCAAAACAATAAACGGTGGTCTAAATATGTTATGTGATAGTAATTAATACCCCATCAAAGTAAAAGAAAAAAATAAAATAAAATAAAAAATACTTTAATAAGTTCTCAGAGATAACGGTTTTATAGACTGAGCCATATTATATTTCAATGGCGACAAAACTAAAGCAAGAAACATTTAAGCAACAGAATGGACTTCACTTGACTATTTCCTAAATGGTCCAGAGTCCTCGAAATTATCACCCAGAAAACTTGTGTGCCTAATACAAAGTGGTTGCTATAGACTCACTACACAGCCTTTTTTTTTTTTTTTGCTTTTTTTTTTAGTAAAAATACAAATGATCTCACCAAAAAGGGAAACTAGAAAGCAGCATTGACTGCTTCCTAAAGTGGCAGTGGAGGAAATGATGTCATGACCTGTTCACTTCCTGAATGAACTCTTTCAGTGGCGCTTTTACTGCTGACTCAGTAAATCACTTCTGAATAGTTCCTGTCGTTGGAACTAGACCGATCCCCATTCATATCTGCACGTACTGCAGCTCTGAGTATTGAATCCTCATAATTCAGTGTGGGTTTGACAATGGGCGGTTGTCACTAAATCATCAGATTACAGAGACTTTTGATCTTTGAGTACTGTAGTAGAAACCAGCCTGTCTAGTTCTGAGAGGCAAGTGTTCATTCAAGTGTTTGAAGGTGTTCTGATAGCCACAGGCAGGAGTCTTTGCTATGACACAAACAGTTTATACAAGACTTTTAGTGCTGATCATGTCTCTGAATGTTTACGTTGCCAAGTTGCATTATTTTTTATTTATGCATCTTGCGGGTTTTTTATGCCTCACCTTATGAACTGATAATCAATACAAATGTAGGGTACATTACAAGTTAATGTATATATGTGTATATTTTTTGTGAGTACAGTAGTGGCACACAGACCCATCTGACAAATGCAGAGCCGAGGGGGGTCAGGTGGAGCACTGGGATAATAAGAGGCCTAACACAATGAGCAGAGCTATTAGATCCTTATCACTTCTTCTCCATCCTTTATGGAGATGTCTTATGTGTCAGTTGGTCATTTCCTGTGCTGACCAGACCAGCCACCCAGAAGTGTGCCTTTCTTTGTGGCTGACAAGTCGCTGTGAGCAAATCCTCTGCAGTGAGCCGCACTCAGTGACCGACAACTGAAGCAGAAATCACACAGCTCCATAATTACAGCAGTGTGGATGGGCCAATGTCAGACTGTGCTCAGCAGAGCAGAAGGAGCAGTGGCCTCATGCAGCCGTCGCTCCGGCTAGTGTCCGCGGACAAGCAGTGGGAAGTCACACCTGATGTCTTTGTCGTCGTGTTCCTGGTGAGTGCTTTGTGGCAGCCTGCTCAGACAAGACAAGCATGTTATGAGACAATCCAAAATTGTGAGACAGAAAATGCAGGGTCAAAGGTGTCAAAAATAACAGAAGACGTACAGAAAGTTGAAAAGCAAAGTTGATGTGGTAAAAACACACACCCACAGTTCCATAAATCCGTAATGATCTTAGGTCCCTTGACTGAACCCTTCCCAGCATGCAACAGTCTCTGTCTTTTTAGGCTGCTGAGAGAGGCCTGTTCCCACTCCGCTCTGTGTTAATAGACATAAAAGAGCAGAGCATACACTGGCCACACTGTACAAGTCTGAGCTTAGCCTGAAGACACAGTGAATTAGCCTCTGCCTCTATGAACACAACACACACACACACACACACACACAGCTCCTCAGCGTGTCCCTGCCCCTCAACTCTCATGTCCTTTTACTTTTAACATATTAAATGGAAAGAAATCACCCATATCATGAATTATATAGAAAACACGGTGTGCAGACAAGGCTTTATAATTAGTTTTGTAATTTGTGTCTTTCCAATCACAGGAATGCTTCAAACGTAAACTCACCAACACTAGAAAACTAGATGGCGATTCACCAGAGACACTAAAATGCCTCTTTCTTGTGGAGAGACACTGGCTGTAAACTGCACAATTGTTTTGGTTCTGTGTAAACACTGGTGATGGAGGGTGAGTCAGGAGGATTTTTGGCTGCAAACTGTGATCCGCCTACAAGTGCCATGCTCCACGGGGCAGCTCTCCCTAAAACGATGCTGTGTGTCACCGACTTTTATGAACATTTAATGAGCAACAAAAGACTGACTCATGGGCTGACAGGCACCAACTTCAGAGCTCGTTTGGTTGTCTGCAAAAATCTCAGCCTCCAAATGTTTGAGCACATACGCTACTACACGACCTTCTATGGACGATAAGATTCTGAATTTTAGTTGCTGAAATTTGAAGTGCACTTTTTCAATATGTTTCAAATTTAAAATAAAAATGTCACCTTTAAATATTCACTGTGTATTTCCAAGCCCTGAAATTCAACAGTTAAAATTCAAAGTGTAAAATTCGCAATGAAAAATTTCGCAGCAAAGATCCAAGATGTCAAGGCAGAAGCAATCGATCCAGAGTGAAAGAGGAGGATAGAGACTGTTTCCTATTGGCCGTTCTCATCTGTGGGCGGGGTTTGAGGTTTGGATGAGGCTAATTCTGACCAATCAGATCGCTTCACTGCTCCATTTCCTGTTTGTTACTAAATTAAATCGGCTCACTTTGGATCGATTGCTTCTGTCTTGGCATCTTGGATCATTCCTGCAAATTTTTTTACTGCGAATTTTACACTCTGAATTTTGACCACTGAATTTAAGACTCAAAAATATCCATGCTGAAGGTGAAATTTTAATTTTAAATTTGAAACACTTTGAAAATGTGCACATAATATTTCGGCAATTAAAATTCAGAATAAAAATAATTCAAACATGTTTTTTCAGAGTTACAAAAATTCAATGTGAGAAAATCTGATGAAACGAATTACCTTCCATAACCTTCTCTTTTATACAGTTTTAAAACATATACCTTATTAAGCGATGTCTTTGTGATTAACTGAAATTCGCACTTTTGCAGCAGCTCACACTTTTTCCAAGTATGATCAGAGAAGTTAACATCACAAATAAGCTCCAGTTTGCCAAGTATGAGGAAAAAACTATATTATTATTAGTTTATTCAGAGTTGTGTTCTGATTTGGTTCCCGTATTGTCCAGAAAATCTCTGCTTTTACATACCCCTTATCTCCCCCCAGAGCTTTGTATTTAATTGCTACTATTCCAAAAATTCAGATTCTTGGTCAAACATGGAGGATTTCAAAATATCATACAGCCAACAATAGATTAAAATCAGCTTTTTATCAGTGATTAGATTATTTTCTGTGGTTTTGAGCAGAAGTTTAGTGGATTTGTGTCTACATGTGTCTACGCAGAAGCCTTTTAACATCATGTCGGGGTTCACCTGTCATGTGTCTAGAGGAGGGTCCCACTCCAGAGCCCCTGTCTGTCTGGGCAGGCGCTGGCTTTCCCCATTAGTCATGTTGTGACAAAACCAAAGCAGCCAGTCGGCCGGGTGCGTGGCTGGCTCGGCGTCAGCGCTCTGGCTATTTGGCTTTCAGACAGTGAATGCCACATTGTGTTGCTGCTCAGACAGAACATATTTGTGCCTAAGGAGGAAAAAGTTTAAATATTTCAGATGGTTTTATTTGAGTTTTTTTTAATCCTAATGAAAAAAAAATCACAATATAATATATGATTTGCTGCAATATTCTATGGAAGATCATTTGTTCCATCAGATTTTGAATTTTAAACACCACTGAATTCAACAATTTGAAATATGTTTCAAATTCAACATAAAAATGTCGCCTTTAGATATTCACTGCGTATTTCCAAGCCCTGAAATTCAACAGTTAAAATTCAAAGT
>KN489127.1:971-13637 GCA_000787155.1 Scartelaos histophorus | reverse complement strand
TATATATATACGTAAAATGGTAATATGTCTGTTCATTTTCTGTGCATTCAGAAGCGTGTGAAGGTCATTTGCATCCAACTGTCTGCTGGTCTTCTTGGACATGTTATTGCTTTTTGTCGAATGTTCTGGACATACATTGATCCATCCCCGTGGAGTCAAGCAGGTGATGCAACTAGTGGAGAACTTGTGGAGAGGTGATCCTGCCTACAGTATGTGTTTCAAGGTACTTTTTTTCCAGTATAGGACATATTTTCTGTAATATTATTTTGAATCAGTTTCTCATAAATGGCAGTCCCACATTTGGATTATTGGTTTTAGCCTTGGTTTTCCCTCAGTGCCCTTTTTTAAATGAATAATGAATACAAAAATGAAAGTGAATGGCTCTTTATTATGAATGCATCCCAAGGATTTGGTTCACTTTAAGAGTTGAAGGTCCCTAAATCCAGGTTACTGTGTGGACAGTGAGCCGGGGCTGAAGAGTTCCTTTGAGGACCACCACCTTCAGCCAGTCCTCCATTTGTATAACAGCAGTGAGCCACTGGAAGTCTATTATTACACAGGTCACATTAGGCTTCAAAATTCAATCAAATCAAAATCTGAATTTGAATGGACGCTATTAGCAAATCACTAAGGATAATTTACCAAAATTTTCCTCTTCCAACAACAAAATCCCGTTTTATTCTACATAAAGACTGCTAAGCCTGTAGTTTAGATCTGTGTTTTCAAATGGGATTCTTGTTTACTAGTTCATGCTTTTGTATTTTTGTCTGGACATGTTTAAAATGTGAACTTTAAACAGAATTCTCTAATTAAAACATAAATTGCAAATCTAAATCTAATCAGAAAAAGTATATATTTTTTCCAAGTTGCATACAACATTTTAATATCAGTTGGAGTAGTGTACTGTCCATAGTTCTTAGCAGTACATCATGAAGGAAGGTAGGCGGCCAGAGTATTTCTCTGAAACAGAAAAGACTTTGAACCCACTTGTGATGTCATGTGGTAAAACAGGAAGTGCTCCATTGTGAGTGTAAACTCTATATACCTTCACTAGAATCATTTGGATAATTCATGTTCTTGAATTATCTCTGCTAAATATACGGTAAAAAGTAGCTGTTAACTTAAACTATTGCTTCATGACATCACGAGGTGGAATGGAGCATTTTTAGCTTAGGAGATGTATCATGTAACATGTGTGAATGAAACAAAACATAACTCAGGGTTTGTTTTTGATGAAGTAACAACTATGGAAGATAATTTCTTTCATCAGATTTTGAATTTTAAATGCCATTGAATTTCTCACTCTGAATTTTTGTAACTCTCAAAAAAACATGTTTGAATTATTTTTATTCTGAATTTTAGTTGCTCAAATTTTAAGTTTCAAATTCAAAATAAAAATGTCATCTTTTAAATATTCAGCACAAATATTTTCAAACCCTCAAATTCGACAGTCAAAATTCAGAGTGTAAAATTTGCAGTAAAAAATTGACAGGAATGATTCAAGATGCCAAGACAGAAGCAATGGATCCAAAGTGATCTGATCTAATTTAGGAACAAACAGTGCAGTGCAATGAAGCGATCTCATTGGTCAAAATTAGCCTCATCAAAACCTCAAACTCCGCCCACAGATGAGAACAGCCAATAGGAAACAGCCTCTGTCCTCCTCACTCACACAGGATCGTTTGCCTCTCCCTTGGATCTTGGATCTTTACTGCAAATTTTTTCACTGCAAATTTTGCACTCTGAATTATAACTGTTGAATTCAAACTCCGAATTTTAACTGCTGAAATCAAATTCAACAGTTGAATTCAAATTCAGTGGTTAAAATTCAGAATTTTTGGAAATATTTAAAAGGTGACATTTTTATTTTGAATTTGAAACATATAAAAAGTACAGAATTTTTTAGAATAAAAACAAAAAATCAAACATTTTTTTAGATTAAAAGTGAGAAATTCAGTGGTATTTAATTTAATTCAGTCTGATGGAACAAATTATCTTCCATAAACAACACTTAAAGTTCATAAGAGTCCATTTTGGATAATATAGAACCTGTAAAAAAATGATTGATAGTTGTTTGATCAAGTAAAAATATTCTTTCAAACAAGATAAATCAGACTAATCCTTTGAATCATGAAAAATTAAGCAACAGTTTTATATACTTACTTTTAATCTCCAAGTGCACGCTGCTCCGACGTCTCCACCGTCTCCCACCGCTGTTTACCGCCGCGCGTCGTACCCTTTCCGTCCGCTAGGCGCGTCTCTGCTCCACGCAAACGTCTCACATCCCCCGGTTTTATTTTTTTTATTTTTTTTTCCTTCTCCCATTCTCCGAGCGAGCGAGAAGGAAGGGAGGGAGGGAGCGAGGGAGCGAGCGGCGGGCACTGTGCAGGCTGGATGCGAGCAGAGGAGAGGAGGAGAGGCGCACTCACACACTCTCACAGGCGCTTTACCAACCAGCCCGGATCGTGAGGACGCTACGCGGACGATATACGGACGTAACGTTATTTCATTTCGTCTGGATCCCACTTGTCACGCGTAAAAACACTGTGGATTATTAACCTTGGACTTGAGAAGAGAGAAAAAAAAACCGTCTTTGCATCGTCCCTCGGAGTGCAAAAGTCCGCCTGCATGGTTTATTCACCCATTCGTTTTCATGGATTTTGGATTGGGTGCACCTGCTTATAACGGAACCTAACCCGGGGAATAATTTGGGGCACGTTTTGGGGTGACACGCAGCTAGTGGACACTGTTGGATGCGTCTCTCACGGTAAGGGGGGTAAAAAAAAAATCTCACTTTCTTAAAACTGAGGATGGCATTGCACACACTCGCACCACGCTCGGGAGATTATGACGCATAGCTCCGGTTTGGTACGTGGATACATTAGGGAAGTTGCTTCGGCGTTGCGCTTTGGGTTGTTGTTTTTTTTTTTGTTTTTTTTTTTAGGGAGGTTGATGTGGAAGTCAATGGGGACGAATGAGAGGATTTTCCAAACGTGCCTCTCTTATTCCACTGCATGCTCCTTCTCTTTTCTTTCTATCTCTCTCTCTTTTTCCCCCTCTCTCTCCAAAGACGCACGGAGCAGACGCACTGATGAGGAGTTGTGCAAAATAGCTACTTTAGGTCAGGAGAGCCAAAAATGTGCAGTGGCTTCGGGTAAAATGCAAAACTATGCAAATCCAACGTGTGCACCCTTTCGTTTTAATGAATTAATTGAATTTATTTATTATTTTTGCCATGACGTTTCAAGCGTCGGGTAGCTATAGTTTTGGATACGATGCACACTTGGATGAAAACCCTTTTTTGGAATTTCAAATCAGGTCTGGCTTGTGGAAAAATGGGTGATATCTTATTCTTCTGGCAATTTCAAGTACCCAGAATAGCCTTTTTTTAGATTTATAGACTTGGAATCCTCTTGCGAAAACGTCAAACAGTTCACGTATGAGTAGAATTTCGATTTTTTTTTCAATGTTATGGAATCATTTTGTTTCTCAAGACAGTGGGGTATAAAATGGAGGTCTCCGGGACTTTATTCGAGGTTGTCTAATTTTAAGTATCTCCCGAAATAGCTGATTTGGGTCAAGCTTTTAAATATGTTAGTGGACAAACTGAACACTGTAGATGGAGGCGTGTTTTAGACGTACCTAACCCTAAGCATTCGTACGCAACAGTGTAGAAAGGAGACCGTATGACGCTATTTACATGCTAGTTACATGTAAGATTTGTTATGTAAGAGGCATTTCAGTTGTCCAAGATTGCCCGAGTATGCAGTAGGTTTTGACCTTCATGTTTTCCTATAGTCATTTCTAAGACTTACTTCATCTATTTGCACACGGAGTTGTAGTTTTAAATAAAAAGCCATTCAAAACTAAGGTGTAACGTAGGCCTGTTGGAAAAAGATCTATTAAAATCCATGGGGAACTGCACTCAACTGTGTGTACTCAGTGTTGTACACAGTAGCTAACAGTTGCGCTTTGACTCCAAGGTCAATATCATGGGGAATTTTGTCTTTTTTTTTTTTTTTAAGCTGTTGAACGAATCCAGTGATCTATGCAAATACTGTAGGGTTTTTCTTAAAGGGGTCATATTAGGCTATTTTCTGAGCTGTTCTAATGTTGTTTCCTCATCGCAAACATGCCTGGAGTTGTGTTTTGTTTCATTCACACATGTTTAAACACACAAAACCCTGCAGATTTAGGCTTTTTCCAAACCAAAATCACTCCTCATGTTGTCATGTGGTAATCCAGGAAGTACTCCACAGTGTTTTTAGAATCACTTGGATAATTTCAGCGCTGGAATTGCCCATTTCTACTGAGCAAAAGGTAAAAAAGGGAGCTGCTAACTTGGAAACTACTGCTTCATGACATCACAAGGTGGAACAGAGCATTTTGGGCTTTGGAGATGTAGACAGACTCATGATAAAAGGTGAATGAAAAAAAACAACACAACTCCAGGGATGAGTTAATTATAACAAGATTAAAGATTACAAGAGTAAATTCAATAAATATACTCTCAAATTAAGTAAATATACACAAATTTGCTCATGCCCATAGAGAATCAGGTTAAATTATGCAAAAGATGTAAAAAGTTCTGGTTCTTAAGCTAATTATCCAATCAGAAAGCAGAATGAACTCCTCACTTTGAGTTGCCAGATCCCAAAGGTGCATTCCAGTTATTTTGGAAGTAGGATTTTCTGAGTTTTGATTTGTACAGTTAAATTGGACCAACCGTCTAACTCAGAATTCCTACTTGGAAAGTCAAAGCACATTTCAGGACCCAAGTTAGCAAATCCAACATGGCGGACGTTTCAGCAGGTCTACCTGCATCAGAGAATTGTTGATTCATAATTCTTGGCCAGGACTAATGGACTAATTAAAGGGCTAACTTGATGTTAATGGGATTATCCTGGTTAAATAAAGTTTAATTAAAAACCAAAAAAATAATGTGGTGACAGTTGACAGTTGCCCATGTGTTATTTCCTCATTTTCCCTTTGCAGTTATAAATGCACTGTTATGCTAATGTTGCTAACAGCTACACAATGCTAATGTAATGATATTGTCCTGGTGTCTAAATGAACTTAATGGGATCTTCATTTTGTCAGATTTGAGCACTTTGTAAGGTTTTTTAACTGGATTTGATAGTTGATAGGCCTTTTGTAAGATAGTGTTTGTTGTTTTCTAGACAAATAACCCCTAACCCTAACCCCCTAAACCCTAACCCTTGACAGTTTATATACGAGGAAAAGCTGATGAACGTAGTTTTGGAAAAATGCTAAATTAAAGTAAATTGTTTGTAATTAAAATTAGATTAAAATCCATAAATAAATAAATGAATAAATACATAAGTAAATACACGATGAACATAATCTCCAAAACACACCTGAAACACTGTTAAAATATGGTCTCAATATTTTATAGAGGTAATGCAAAAAAAGAAAAAACAAAAAAAAAACAGCGACAAACAAACAAAACAGAAATAGTTGAATTGGCCCAAGTGATCACAGATAGTACCTTTTACTGCATATTCAGTGTTTTATCGCCGCCACCTCAACAGAATCTCAATTCAGTGCGATACACACCTGAAATGAGTGTTCTGAGACTTTTGAAAGGTGTTGTGGCTCTGTTAAGTCCATGTAAAAGGAAATGTTTAACTCTTTTTGGGGTGATTTTTACTCATGCGACTGTTTTTGGGATCAGACTGAGTTTTGGCTTGATCATCAGTTGTGCTCCGTGTAGTAAACGTGGGTTAAAGAGAACCGATTAATACCTCACGAACTCCTGATCGGCAATCGTAGGTCGCAAGAATATCAAACCTGTCTGAAACTTAGTAGTCTGAGAACATGCATTGAGTTATGAGTTGTGAGCTTTTAAACCCTGCCATTTGGTCGTACAGTTTGAGCTGGGGCTGAGTGAAATCGAAAATATTCCACAGTGCACGCCCGGCATTACTGTGCTGACCACTAGTCTGTATGTTTCTATATGTGGAAAAAGGACACCCTGGTCTAACAGGTATCCACACGCCAAGCTCCTTTGTAATCAGAAACATCAGGCTGTAATTGGGGTAGTGCTGTGTGATGTCACCAACTACTTGAAACTGCAGAGTCCACAGGAGGCAGCACAACGTAGATTTAGGTAACCAGGTAAATTTGCATCTTTCTGGTAAAAAAACACCCCACAGGAGGCAGCACAACGTAGATTTAGGGTGTTTTTTTTACCAGAAAGATGCAAATTTACCTGGTTTGCACTTAAGTATAGCAGGAAACCTTGCTACTAAACCACAACGCATGCAGTTTAGTGGCGAAAAAGCATTTAGCTCCACTTAACGTCTATTGAACTACGACTACTAAGGTGTGAACGGTCAACTCTTCATTTTGAACACCGTGCTCCTGGTGTATGTCCCCACACATGTGCGATGGATTTCCCCCCGAGCTTTCGTACAGTCCATATTTCATCACACTGGTCTTCATGCTTGTGAGGACGAATTTAGCCTGTGCTACGCTAATGTCTCCCATGAAGACGTTAAGAGCAGCTAAAGAGCCATGTTTAATTCATCCCATAGAGAAGTTCGGTGATGAGGAAGACGGGGAGGAAGCGGCTCCGTGGACATCTTTCATATTTCATTTGTGCTTTGTATAGCGCGCACGGCCCTGACAACAGCTTTTCATTTTCTCTGACTCTTTTTATTGTGCTGGTAAAGTAAAGGTTCTTATATATAGGGTAGGATGTCATGGTCTATGAATATGAAGTTATATAGAAAAGGATGTGATTGTTAGCGAAGATAGTGAAGATATGGTGATTTTTTTGCAAGAAGATCTTTGATTAGGTTTGATTTTTGGCTAGTTACAGCCAGAGTAGGTACAGTATATAACTTTTTAGCAAACAGTTGATTTTAAATACTTGTTATATTAAAACAACTGGAGTTTTTTAGCTTTTCGTAGCCAACCAAACTGTATCTGGTTGCTAAGGAAACGTTAGCTTCAGTCATGAGCAGGGATACAATATTTTCACGATATGCATCTCACAGTACGATATTTATTGCGATCTTTTGAGGCTAACGAAATTGTAGATATTTTAGTTTTTCTTTTTAAAATACCTTGACAATCCGTTACTTGGTCATAACCGAAAGAATTAAGATTCAAAAGTCCTTACAGTTATTTGGTTATGTCAGGTTGCCACGGAGACGGGGCAAAGGATCATGGTCTACGTAGTTCCCTTTTTTTTTTTTTTTTTTAAGCTGTTGCTGCGTCACAACTATTCATTTAATCACACATACTTATAATTTGATATATTGTGATGGTCCATGATATTATGAGACATGTGAGACTTTTGACGATATCGCAATATTTCGGTTATTGTTACGTCATAGTATTAAGTCTAGTTGTTTTCATTTAGTAATTGATAACACAGTATGACATAAAACAAATCTGTCTTCATGGAGGATGTTTCTAAGTATGTGTTAAGTTTCTGTTTCCTTTTCCGAGCGGTTTAATGTCATACTGTGAAACATTCCAGGGAGAGCAGTGACATATCCATAAAAACAAAACACTAACCATAAAGTTACAAAATGTACCATGAAGAAATACTATTTATAAAACAAAAATAGTCACTGCTCTTTCTCCAAAAGTCTGAATTCTGCTCCAAAACCACATGTGTTTACTTACAGAGAACTGGCTGCAGCATTCTCCATTAAAAAGACTCAAGCTGATCGTCGACAATTAGAAATGACTGAATCGCAATTAAAATTTGAATAATTGAACAGACCTAATTCGCACGCAACTGCACAATCTGAGAAATAAACTGCAAAAAGACACACTAAAACACCAAATGGTTGCTTGATTATACTGGCATAGCGTTGTCTCCATATAAAAATTTCAAACTCAATTTCGATACTAATGAAATGACTCGATACTCAATACCGATTCTGATTCTGAACAGACAATTAAGATCACTTTTTCTTTGGACAATATAGTGTGATTTTCAACATTAAAACTGCGCTGTGTAACTTCTGAGATGTTGATGCTTTGCCTAGATTTTTTTCACAGTATGATATTAAACTTATAAAAATCTGTTTCCATGGAGACAAGCGCCAAGTCAGTTTACGGGTTTGATCTGTGAACAGGTGGGCGTGTTTACAGCAGAATGCATTTTTATTTATTTATTTTTTCATTTTATTTATTTCATATTTATTTTCAAGATATTGTTTTATTGTACAAAACTCCCTTCTATAATTAAATATTAAACACTGCACATATTACTGTGGTACATTCTCTTTAGCATATCTCCATGGAGACGACCGGGTCCTGGACTTGTACCAGAAAAGTCACGTTGTTCTTGTGTTTGTGGGATTATAACAATTCATTTCTATCCTGTGAATGTGACTTTCTGTATTGATACCTGCTCAAATAAGTTTCTAATTTCCATAATCATTTTTGTATCGATTAGTATCTGATTTTCAATTCTTTGGACAACCTTTTTCTGTCGTCTAATCACCAACTTCTACACCGCAAGAAAGCTTGGCCAATATTCAAGATATAAACACTTAAATCTAGCAGAAAATGACGTAAAAGTAGTGAAATTATCTGTTCATGTAAGAAAATTTTACTTGACAAATTTAAGAATTAGAATTAATCCAATTCAGACCTAGTAAATTGATAATAAATTTGAAAACAATGAATAACCTGATATACGTTTTAAAATCTTGGCCAGATCAGAGAAATTTGCAGTGTATGGTCAGATATATTTTAAATGTTTTATTTTATTTAATTATTTATTTTTTCCTTCGATTTCAGCTGTGGGTCAGATTTGAATCACGTTGACTGTACATTATTCATTACTAATTTATAATATGATCTGTATTGTTTGTAAATTGATGCTAATTTGACCAATAACCAATAACTAATTTTCAAAAGAATTAAAGCTACAGTACATAACTTTTCTGCTGCTTAGTCCGCCACCTGCTTGTCTCCACGGAGATGTCATTGCCTTGCCTGGATGGTTCTACAGTATGGAACTAATCTATCTTGCATTTATTCAATCACATGGCACTATTTTCTATCAGTGTTCTTCCTCCCCTCTATTAAATAATCAGTTCATTTGCTTATTTGTTTGGAAAATGTAGAATAAATTTGAATTTTGAATTATTCATGCGAGATTAATTTGGAAAACAATTTCAATGTTTATTCAGTGAAGGCTTGCAGCTTGAGTTTCAGGGTCCTTGGGTTAGCTGGCTCCATGATTAGTCCTGTAACAGCGCCCCCTGCTGTTTCATTCAAATACAAGTTTTTTGCATCTGACAATACAACTTCTCAAAACATTCTGCAGTTATCAAAATAAAAATTGTCAAAAATCAGATACTAATCGATACTAAAACTTATTATTAAAAGTAGATATTGATATTGATATTTGAGCAGGTATTGATGCTAAAAAAAAAAAAAAAAATCGCATTTACATAACAGAATGAATATTTCCTGAATTGTAGTGACATAGTAAAAAGTATAAAAGCACATAGACTAGTATACGCCCATGGACCACGATGGAACCTACTTCGACGATCAAGGAATTACACAGATATAAAAGAATCGGTATTGAATATCAAGTAAATCAAGTATCGGGACTATTCCTTAAAGGTGCATTGTGTAACTTTTCTGATAGAGTCCGTCAAATACTTATTTTTTTCATGGAAATGCTACTATTTTGTCTGGATGTTAAACCTTTCTATCTTCATAAAAACCAAACTAGATCAAGTTACAGGTCAGATCTGTGAAGAGGCAACGCCGCTCACAGTCAGAATGTCTGTTTTTCTAAGTATTTTTGAGTCGCGAAACCATCTCTAATTGAATAAATGTAACTTGCTGTTTAATGTCATACTGCGAGGCATTCCAGGCAAAGCGCCGCGCATTTAATATTGAAATCAAGTTTGAAACGTTAGTATTGTGACAACGCTACGTTCCACTGTGTAAAAACCCGCAGAGCTCCTCTTGGATTCACAAAAGCTTTACCACTGTGCATGTCAAACACCAGCGCTGCCACAGTCGAGTGAAACTGGGTCAAATGAGCGTGGGTCTGCTAAAACAAAGCTTATGAAATGTTTATTCCTGCTCATTTATGTCATCGTGCAGAGTTATACACAGAGTTATCCAGAGGGGGGTGTCATGTTTTGTGGTAGCTTCCTGTGTTGGTTTTTAAGGCAGAGTTTGAAGAGGAGGTGTTGCCAGTGTTGGAAGAAAATCAGGATTTGGCGTGAAATTAATTATTTTATACTTTTTGAACGCCTCCAGTTTTTTCAGCTTTGCATTCGAGACCTGTTCCTTTGTTGACGAGCACCATAACGACAATTTCCCCCGATCTTTACACATCCAAGAAGCACTCCTGCCCACTGAAGTTTCTCTATTCGAACCCTCCTTACGTTAGCAAAAAAAATTCTGTCCGAGACTCCGTCCACAAACTTATGTAGTGGGCATTTTCCGTAAACGTACAGAAGCATGATCCAAAACAATATGCTACAACTTCACAAACCTGATGCGATGTGTTGTAGTTTCAGGAATAAATATGATTATATTGACAATAAACACCCCATGGAAGTGTAATATTCCCTATTTTATATGGCAAGGATTTTAAAGGAGGAGTAGCTTAGGTATTTTGAGTTATTTTTGGAATTTCAGTCTAGATTTTCTGCTGTATAATTTTGTGAAACCGCATATAAAACAGTAACTATCTGTAGAAATTCAATACTTGACTTGCAAACATTTCAATATCCAATCTTGATTCATGATTTGGGGTGAGTAAATATTGAAGTATGGAATTTACAAGGGAAATGTGCTGTATATAACTGGTTAAAACCGACTTGCTCTGTGAAACCCACTCATAAATGTCAAAAAACATATCTATAACAAGAAATAACTTAGTCAGGCAGGAATTTGGATTTTTGATTGTGCTTATGAGTGGAATAATATTCTAAGACCATTGAACTTCTGTGCTTATGAGTGTTCCTGACTGTTGTTGCTCATCCAGAAGATTTTCAGTTAAGAACATATTCCGCGAATAGCAAAAATCTTTTAAAAAGGACTTTGTATAAGTTTGTTTAGAGACTTGACATGACGTCTGGCCTTTCTATATACTGAGAAAAACTAAATATGTGTTTTCTATCTGCAGGTTAAAGCACTGGCAGTTCATCTTTAGCTGTAACTGTAGGAGCTTAGTAGAATGCATTATTTTTAAAGCATAGTTTTATTGTAAAAAAAACACCCATAATTTAACAATAAGCAAGTTTAATGCCATATTGTGGAACATTACAGGGAAAGCAATCTACTGTACCTAGCATTAGTATCTCTATAGACACAACCAGGCGCAGGACTCTTAACACAAAAGTTACAAAGTGTGTCCTCTTGGTTATTTTTCTGCACTACAATAAGGTTCGAGCATGAGAAGTTTGAATAAGTAACTTCTATGATTCATGATGTACTTCAAGGAACTACTAGAACACTTTTTAACCATAATTAACCATACATTTAGAATATACTTTTTTGATAATCCTACTTGGAGTTTGGTTTTAGTATTATAATTATATCGTCTATATCACAATTCAAATTTTGTTGTAATCTACAGAGATTAAGAAATGTATTAGAGCACCTGCCATGAAAACAAGAAAACATAAATAACCTCACAGTATAGGAAACATTTAAAAAAAAGAAATGTTATTTATTAGGAAAATGACCAATTGGAGTAACAAAATAGTCCTAGTTGATAAATAATAAGCAAAAATGTGAATATTTTGTGTTCTCACGTTTGGCGACATTCTTGCTGCATTGTTTTTTTGGGGGAGTTTTGCAAAGTCTCTTTTTATTGAGTCCAAATCATTTTGAGCTGTTCCCAGAGACTTGCTTTGGACGAGACTTTAGTGTCATTTTTGGAATTCATTAAACTTAAAAATGTATGGATAGCAACAGTTATATTTTAGCACTGAAGATATGGTTTGGATAAAAAGCTCTTGCATATATTGGAGGATTAACCATTATAGAAACATAGAAATATAGAAAAAGATATTTGATAAAAAGAAATACTGTTACATGAAACACCTTATACTTATACTGGGTGGTGCGCTAATACATGTGTTAAGCAGTGTACGCACATAAACACATTGTACCACATACTCCCAGCCCCCATAGAACAAAAGCCCGATGTGTGTGTGATTGTGACTGTGTGTGTGTGTGTGTGTGTGTGTGTGTGTATGTAGGGGTCTTTGGTGGTACACACTCCTCTCACTCTCTCTCCCCTGGGCTCTGATCTACATACGGTACAGTCCTCCATCTCCTCCTGGATACATGTGTGTTCTGTCTGTTCTCCACTACACCTCTCCCAGTCTCTCTCTCTCTCTCTTTTTCTTCTCTCTCTCTTTCTATCTCTGTCTCTCTTTTCTGCTCTCTGTCTCTTTTTCTCTTTCTCTCTCTTGCTCTCCCCTTTTCTCTCTTTCTCTCTCTCTCTTTTACTCTTTCTTCCTCTCTCTCTTTCACTTTCTGCCCCTCTTTCTCGCTCTCTCTCTTTCTCTCTCCTTTTCTTCTCTCTCTCTCTTTCTGTCTCTTTCTACTTTTCTCTTTCTTCCTATTTCTTTTTCGCTCTCTGTCTCTCTCTTTATTCTCTTCTTTCCCTTTCTCTTTTTCTCTCTCTTTCCC
>KN489126.1:259-20008 GCA_000787155.1 Scartelaos histophorus | reverse complement strand
ACACACACACACACACACTATCTGATGGTTCTAACGAGCTGTCATGTATTGTCTAACGTATTGTCTTACACAGTGCTTTTCCAGACACTCAAAGTCGCTTTACAACTGCGTCTTCTGATTTTTCCAGCGGCTTCCCATCCAAGTACTAACCAGGACCCTCTTAGATTCTGAGATGTGACGAAACCAGGCTTTGACAAGGAGGGTCTGTACCACTAGATAAGGCTAGCGAAAGGAAGAAGGATCACATTCATGGTCGAGCTTTTCTGAGAAGAGCTGTTCATATGTTCTACAACAGTTCTAAGTTTGATCTTTGTCCTTTTAGGCAGTGGACACTCGGCATTTGGACTGGACTTGAGTGATGCCAAAAGACTCAGACTTGACTTGGGACCAAAGACATGAACTTGAAATGCATGGACTTGTACTGGGGACCCACAGCCCTACACTTCAAACCGAGGACTTGGGGTAGGACCAAAGACTCCGACTTGACTTGGAACACGACATTTGGCGCTGACATAAATTTGCGAGCGTTTCTTCGCTTCTGTTTTTTCCTTTGCTCTTTCCACTCTGCTGCTAGCGTCCATTCCCCTTTAACTGCCATTGTGCTTGTCAGCTTTTTCCCCCATTTTCCGCCCCAGCAGTGAGGAGCCAGTTGCCACCAGGGGGAACCGACGAGTATAATTAGAGCAGACTGGGTACATGTGTCCACCCCCCTCACCCCAACTCCCACCACACACACACACACACACACCCCCCACCCCCCCCCACACACACACACACACACACACACACACACACACACACACACACACACACACACACACACACACACACAATGCATCAACAGTGAAGTGGGGGCCCCCAGGAGTCACTCGGGCCCAGTCAAAATGGTTCCACTTGACGAGAGGGGCTCCGTAAGGAAGGCACTGTCGGAGCGAGTCGGGTCTGTGGAGACGCGCCAATGTCAAAGTCAAATTGATGAAGGGCAGGCTTGGTAAATAAATGCTACAAAAGGGACCTCGAATATGGAAATGGACTCTATTACGTTCGGATGTGTGATATGGTGTGCAATGTTTGAAATATATTAAAATGAATTGGTTGTTGCACATAGGGAGCTGACAATTTTTATTTATTTATTTTTTATGATATACTTTCAAAATAGTCAATGTATTCCGTCACCATAAAAGGTAGTAATTTTTATTTATTTATTTATTTTTTTAAATGTTTCGACTACCATCTGGGAGTCATTTTATCTCAAAATAATTATTAAAAAATCACAAAAAAATTACTGATTATTAATATTAGAGAGTAAGTTAATGATCACATGATATCACACCATCTACACATAAAAACAATTGTAATTAAAAGATAAAGAAAGTGTTCAGTGTTTTAAATCATCAAACGTTAGGTCTTAAAATAATGAAATTTTGAACGTTGCATCATTATGAAAATATACTTAAAGGGCTCATATTATGCCATTTTCAGGTCTATGTTATAATTTTTCCAATGTTTGTTTCATTCACTCATGTTTAACACATAAATTCTGCATATTTTGGCTGAGTTCACACTGTTCCACCTTGTGATGTCATGTCAATACAGGAAGTGCTCCAATATTTTTTTGTAAACTTCTATCTAAAGCTCACAACTCAGCCTTATGTAATACTCCCTACAACTGTACAACAACTGTATGTAACAGATACATGTAACAGATAATACTCCCTAAAACTTTACAACTCACCCTTATGTAACAGATAATACTCCCTACAACTGTGCAACAACTCACACTTATGTAACATATAATACTCCCTACAACTGTATAACAACTCACCCTTATGTAGTAGATAATACTCCCTACAACTGCGTAACAACTCATCGTTATGTAACATATAATACTCCTTACTACTGCACAACAACTCACGCTTATGTAACAGATACTACTCCCTACAACTGTACAACTCAGCCTTATTAACAGATAATACTCCCTACAAATGTACAACAACTAATCTTTATGTAACAGATAATACTCCCTACAACTGTACAACAACTCATCCTTATGTAACAGATAATACTCCCTACAACTTTACAACAACTCAGCTTTATGTAACAGATACTACTCCCTACAACTGTACCACAACTCATCCTTATGTAACAGATAATACTCCCTACAGTCATACAATAACTCATCCTTATGTAACAGATAATACTCCCTACACTGTACAACTCATGCTTATGTAACAGATAATACTCCCTACACTGTACAGTTCATCCTTATGTAACAGATAATACTATCAATGTTTATAATAGATAATACTTTCAATGTTTCTCCTTGTAAATAGCTGAGAGATATAGCTGTATTACTACATCTTTTTTCATGTACCTCTACATTTATATAATTATGCCTTATTGAAACCACCTCCTGCTATTTTTGTTTGTATTTTGAATTTATTACCATTTAAATCTTTGCTCTTTGTTATTAGAATATATTGTGATGTGCCCTTGTGGATCAATAAAGCTTAAATCCAAGTCTAAACACACGTTTTATGGATATAACCACGATTTGACAGCCACAACTAGACAAATATTTCCTCCTCCTTCCTTTTTTTATAAGCCTTAGAACAATATTGAGTTCTTTTCATCATGCATTCTACTCTTAAGATCAGCTCTGGCACCCACAATATGAGAAAGCAATGAAACAGCCGCACTACTATTCCAATACCCTTAAGAATAGATTTATTATGAGTTGGCTTTATGTGAAAAGTTTGTATTTCCAACCACTTTATTCTCATTAAGACTGTCTTAGCACCTGGAGAGCGCCGGGCACATATTGTACTTCCAGCCACAGCACAAATCAGTGGAGTCCCTTAAGAGCGTATTTAATAATATACATACAAGTATATAGTCTGGAGAGGGGAGGATTTTTATTTTATTTCTTGTAACATTTGCAAATAAAGTAACCGGTGGGCATCACTGTGAAAGTTTTGCGGTATACCAAGATGTCTGACATAGTTTTATATCCGTTATAATGCAAAATCAACTTTTTCGAGCTTGTTATAATGCATTTCCCTCGTCAAAATCACGTCTTAGATATCACCCATGCATGTTTGAGTAATTTAGTGATCTTTTCCATGCACTATTCAAACTCTTCTTGCAGTTAGCAGCAAGATTTTGTGCAAAGCTTCGCCTAAAAACCTGTAACAACTCTCCAGAAATATGCAAAAACGTGATACAAAACAGTGTACTACAACTCCACAAACCTGGAACATTTCATTTGCGGGATTGTGCTCTGATGGGGGAGTGATTTAGCCAAGAGAGAGAGCAAAGGGAGAAGACTCGCAGCATCAAAAAACAAAATGAAGCTTACTAAACATGTTGATAGGGCGTTTTGGCAAATATTGACTTTTCAAAACCATCAAATGTAAAATGAGGATCTAATTATGTAGCGTGTTAGCAGCTCATAAGCCACAGAAGTGTAATACTCCTTTAAATATCGTCTTTACAAACTGCATGTGGAGCTGCTTGTTCCAGTCTATAATTACCCACGTACATTAGCTCCCTGGTTCAGCCTCAGCAGCTCATTCATTTGTGCTGATTCAGAAGACATGTGTGCATTTTTTATTTCATGTGGATAGATATGGTAATTACAGAGACGTTAGCCATAAACCAGGTCAACAAACTGCAATCTGACAGCAAAACAGCAAATTCAGACGTAAATTTGGCTCTGTGTAACTCACCGTGTCTATTAAAAGCACAGAATATTACATAAATAATCCATAAACATAAATGCATTTCAGACTTCCCTGTTTTTTTTAATAAGTAGATTAATTCAGTTTGTAGCATTGTTTTGATATTTATTAGCATTGAGACACAAACATCCCAGTTTCTAAACTCAGAAATATCCTCTGGTGAAGTATTCATCTACCTGCAACTCCCAGTCTACTGCACTTACTATTTACATCGTATTATTTTAGCGAGATTAAAGCTAAAACGTCCACAGAGATACAAATAAACAGGAAATATTGATGTTAATAGTGACCTAGCCTGTCCTCCTGCTCTATTTTAAACTAAGGATTTTAGAAACGGTGTTCCCAAACTTTTCCATGACTTTTTCATGACCTAAAGTGAATTTTCCATGACTTTACGGCACCCTACATGTGCAGAGTTTAGCTGTACTTTTAAGGCTAAATACGAATCCCTTCCACTCACCTTATAGTATGATATTATAATTTTATAACATTCAAAATACTGTCAGTCGTCTGTTTTAAACAAAATATCCTATTGTGTTCTGTCTTGCAGTGTTTCCCGCAGAACATTTGTTAGTCAAGGTGGGAAGGGGGTTCGCTAGTGTCAGAGAAAAAATTAAAAATAATCGGAAATAATCAGAATAGCCTAATGAGAACTTAACAGAACGCTGTAGTTGCGTGAAAGAGATATTAAAATTCCATGACTTTTCCAAAATTTTCATTGAAATTACAAATTTCCATGACTTTTCCAGGATTTCCATGACCGTGGGAACCCTGTAGAAAGTTGTGCTGTAAAATACTGATTTTTAAAGGTCCTTTCTTACACAAAATTGAGAGTTTTAAGCCATGTTAGGATGCTATTACCTTATCAAAAACACAAAACACCAAAAATACCTGGATTTGAGTTTTGTTTCATTCCCACATGTTTGAGTAAGTCTGGTTTATTTGTCCGTTTACATCCTCAAAGCTCAAACGCTGTGATCCATCTTTGTATTTCCTGTAGTGGTAGTTTTCAAGTTAACGTCTTTTACCTTTTGTTCAGTAGAGATGGGCAAATCCAGGTCTGAAATGAAGCAAATTATTGTAGAGCTTACAGTGTTTTTCGTTTGAGCGAAGAGCACAGCCTAAATCTGCAGGTTTTGCGTGTTAAAAATGTGCGAATGAAACAAAAAACACAACTCCCGGTATGTTTTTGACAACATTCTAACACAGATGAGAACATAACACAACTTTTTACAGCGTTAAACGTATAAACTTCACGGCATTCGGAGACTTCTTGACGTGCCGCTGTTTCTCCGACTCCTGATGTGCAGTGCGGGATAGTGCCAGTCTATAATTACCCGCGTACATTAACTCCGCCAGTGCCCGCCTCCTGTGTTCAGCCTCACCAGCTCCTCTGCTTTCCCTGCAGCAGACCCACTTGTTAATTGGCTCTCTAATGTGATTAATTGGTTTCTTGTCAGTGGGACCAGTGCACTCAAGTCGGTAAAGAACTCTAAATCAAGCATGCATTTACAAGCAATCAAAGTCGGGCCAGTGAAAAAAACCTATAAAAGAGGTCCAGCTGTGCTCAGTAATTGGCCAGGCTTAATTAGTTTTGTATCGTTGGTTAAAGAAAAGTACATCAGGAGAGACGTTTTTTTTTTTTTAGTTCGTCTGCGCCACTAATTTCGCGCGAATGATCAAGGGTCATTTTGTTGTGATTGCTTAAAAAAACATTTGAAATTGGACTGAGAATGGAAACGGATCAATTTTTGTATTAAAATTCTAATGAAAGTGAAGTTTGGGGCTTGGTTTAAAGCGAGAAAATAAGTACATTTGAGCAGAAGGATAATTATTTGCTTTTTGTATCTCTCCGGCAATGAAATCCAGAGGCTGTTTATTTTTCTTCTGTGTGTTTTTATAACAGATGTCATGTTTCGTTAGGCTCAGGGGTTTTGCATTTATTATTTATTATTCATTTATCACGTTTATTTTGATCTGAACCCAAACTGTAAAGTTTTTTTTTTAAATAACTTGATGCATAGTAAAAGAGAAACTAAACTCTGCCAGTAACAAAGGGTTTTAGAAAGACGTTTTCTCATCCAAGCGGCTTTTCCCGGTTCAAATCTCACAGTAAAGCTAAAAACAACTATCATGCTAAAGCACATTTCCTGATTATCGTACAATAAGCTTTACAATTAGATGCACATATTACACAGTGTACTTATTCTGACTGCAAGAGCTGCTTAAACAACATGTTTGTCTGGAGCAAGAATGGAGAAAAATTGGGTACCGGGCCATAACTGTACAAATATTACATCATTTCTCAGTCACGGCTTCCCAACCACGATGGAGCAATGACCATTTTTAGGAAGACTCTGTTTCACAATGTGCAGATGTGTACTTTTCGTTGTAGTTACCACTGTGCTATTCAGTTGTTTCGCCGGCTGTTAGCTGCGTTTTGTTTTTTACTTTCCCAAGTTTGTCCAAAACAAGAATCCCATTGTTAGCCTCCAGCTAGAATATCATGTTCATTAGAAATTTTTGGGGAAAATATTACTTAAAAAGGAGTATTATGCAAAATCGACCTTTTGGAGCTTTCTCCCGTGTTATAATGTTGTATTTTAGCGATCGCTCCCACTATCCGAACCCTCCCTATGGTCAAAATTTTCCATTAATAAAAACAAATCCAATAGAAAACAATGCACTACAGCTTCAGAAACCTGATGCGATGTGTAATTAGTGCGATGTACGTGGATTGTGTTGCGATAACGCTCTGAAGACGAAGTGATTTGCGTTTGGAAGAAAGGAAGGGTGTCAAAAATGTGTTAATATGTTATTTATGGTGAGTATAGCATTTTCAAAGTAAGAAAAGGTAACATGGGGGTTAAATATGGTCAAAATATTATGTGTTAGAATTTAATTAAAGTACATGCACATCAGTATCCCGGTTATCATTGGGTTTTTTCAGTATCCTGGTTTCTTCATGGCGCATGTAAACGCAGTATCTCGGTTGCAGTATCCTGAGTAAGGCAGTATTCCGGTTATGAGAAATCGGGATACTGTAGCTGGTATATTCTATTAAGTAACCAGGATACAGTGGCATGTATGCGCAGTATCCCGGTTACTGTGACATTCAATTCAATTTATTTTTGTATAGCCCAAAATCACAACGACGGAGCGGACTTCACAAAATAGTTAATTCAGCAAACAGAGATGTCAGGGAATGAAGCAGAAAAAGAAACAGTCATAATTCAAAAATACAGAATGTCCAACAACAAGCAGCAAATGGATAATTGTCCCAGCATCTCCTGTCCTTAGACCCTCCTTCTTTGGCAAGAAAAAACTCAAAAACCCCCCCCCAAAAATCGAGAAACCTCGAGGAGAACCACAATGAAGGAGAGATTCACTCCTATGAACGAACAGGCATAGATGGCCAGGACGTATCCATTGTTAGTAAGGTTGTAAGTCTGTAGGCCAAAGCTTTTGGCATAAAGTTGACATAAAGTTGAGTGCGCATGCGTCCAAAATACAATACTTTTCAGTTTTTTCATCACAACAGTAGCCAACATAAATAAAGTGACCAACATAACCATACGTGAGTGACTGTGAAATAAAGACCTGCAGCCGCACAATCTGCACTCATACGACCTGCACATGTATGAGCGCTTTAAATGCAAGCGTCAATGCACCGATAAATGCACCTCAGTGATTTCTTAACTGCACCTAAACAAACTCAGAGGCACAAACAGCATCACGTTTTAACATAGTTCTACATGTGTCCAAACAAAGCGCGGGGTGTCGTCTTTAAATAAAACGGAAGAGATGAAGAAACAGCTGTGGCATGAAACTTGGATCCACCTGAAATTCAGTTCACAAATTCACACTCACTGTATGACCACATTCAACAAAAATCGCCAAAAATAATAAAATTGTAGGTTTTTAAATAATGAAATGATATAAAAATATACTTGGATACTTGGATTTCAGTGTTATAATATTTCTTCATCACAAATATCTGCAGTTGGTTTCATTCATGCATGGTTAACACATACATTTTGCATATTTAGGCTGAGTTTAGACTGTTCCACCTTGTGATGTCAGAACAGGAAGTGCTCCACTGCGTTTTAAAACTTCACTTGAATCATTTGGGCAATTTCAACCCCAGAATTGAGAATCTCGCCTGAGCAAAAGGTAAACGGTGCAGCCAATTTGAAAATTACTGCTTAAAGCTCACAAGAGTCGCCAGTAGAGGCATGTGGACTGGAGTAAAGTGTACAAAATGGCTTTGTAATGAAGGCTATTTTAGCTCACAACTGATCAGATGCCAGTCTATGAACTTTAAAAACATTAGAATCTATGATATCAGCGTCTTGAGCTCATTTTCAGATAGATTTAATGTGCATAATTTCCCAAAGATGCATTCATGAAACAAAGTACAACAAAAGCTACCTGTTATTAAAAATGTTATGTATTAAGAGCTGAAACAAAGTCAATTTAATGTGGTTTTGGCCCAGTTTTCCATAAATATGCAAAAGCATGAGACAAAACAATGCACTACAGCTTCACAAACCAGGCGCGATGTATACTTAGTGGGATATGCGAACAGGGAGGGTGTCAAAAACGTGTTAATATGTTGTTTTTGATGAATACAGCATTTTCAAAACAAGAAAAGGTAACATGGTGGTCAAACTGTATTATGTGTTAGAATTTAATTAAAGCTGGGGACGATCACTCTCGCCGCTGACACTGTACGACCACATTAAACGAAAATCGCCATGGCCAAAAGGTGAAAATGTCATCATTAAATCCCACTTAGAACCGCAAGCCGCTACATTTGCTACGCACTTTTGAATCCTGCTAAGATGATGTCCTCACCGTTGAGCCGCATATTGAATATAAAGTATTCATGCCCGGGTTATTGAAAGGACTACATCGACTTCAATGAATCCATTTTTCAATATGAAATGTCAAAGGCATTTTGCTAATCTTTAATATCAAGGGCACGACAAAAAGGAGATTATTATGAATTCCGTCAAAAGTGCCTTTCACGCCCCATCAATATTCTGCGTCCATTTTCCGAGCGGGGGGACTGTCGCTGGATAAACCTTCAAAACACTGCTATTGTCCTTGAACTGCTAACTGCGTGCTAATAGCGGCAAGTGTCAAAAGTGATTTTAACTACCTAGACTATCACTGGCTGCAATAATTAACAACATTTTCTAATTGATTAAATTGCTTTAAGGAGCTGTACCTGGTTTTGAATGTTAAAAAAAAAGCGTGATCTTGTTCACTTGCTCATTTTATAATATTTGCAGAGGTCCAAAGTTATTCCTCATTTGCCTTATGCATCCAGACATCTTAATTATGTAAGAATAGTCCACACAGTAGTCCAACATTTGTTCACTCTTGTCCAGTTGACAGTAGAATTGTTTCTTTTTTTCTTTTGCTATGTATCAAGTTATTTTAGATATGCAATGAAAAAAAACAAAACTTTACAATTTGGGTTTAGATCAAAATAAACGGAATAAATGAATAATAAATAATAAATTCAAAACCCCCGAGCCTAACTAAACATAACATCACAGAGGAAAATAAACAGCCTCTGGATTTCGTTTTATTTCACAATGTGGCTTTTAACACTGCATGAGTTGTGTGGTCTTCAGTGTCTTTTATTCATTTGACTTATCTTATGTATTTGATCTATTTTACTTATTTGCTGCTATTTTATTTTTTTTATATTTTTGATCTTATTTCGTTTTACTGGTTTTATTGTTGGAGGACTGGTTTGACCAAATTTTTACATTTTACCTTTCTGTTGTCTTCATTTTCTGATCTCTGTGCAGCACTTTGGAAACAGCTTTGTTTGCAGAATGTGCTGTATAAGTAATGTGGATTTGGATTTGCTATTTGCAGACGACTTGTGTGTTATGCAAAATTAACGCACAGCAGTTACCCATTTGAGTTCTCACTGACCGGAGTATAATCACTTATTCAGCACAGTGAGAGCTCTTCACAACTCTCAAAACAGTTTTGCCGTCACAGTAAAGCTAACAGCTAACACACACCTCTCACTTTGTTTTGTTATTATGCACAACTGCTCTTTGTGCTTTTTTCAGTTGCAGCTTAGAGGATAAAGAAAGTGTTTTTGAGCTGAATATAAACACACATCTCCTGATTATCGTACACTAAAATGCTTCATAATTTGCAGACAGACTATTGAGTGCACCTGAATATAAGCCACATCGACAAAATTTGGACTAAAACTTAAAATTGTACATATATAAGCCGCACCTGTTTCTTCTCGTCGTTTACGCCTCAGCTGCATTTAACGCACTAATGTTCATTTAGTGTCGTCACTTATTTTATCACTTG
The DNA here is from genome assembly GCA_000787155.1 of Scartelaos histophorus. NCBI lineage: Eukaryota > Metazoa > Chordata > Actinopteri > Gobiiformes > Gobiidae > Scartelaos > Scartelaos histophorus. The sequence goes on along the minus strand of KN489126.1, from coordinate 9,914 downwards.
AGGATAAACTGTTTTAGTGCTGACATCATCGCTCGCTAATGCTAGAACTTCATTTTAAGGGCACAGACAGTGGTGTTTCCTGCATCTGCTGTGTTGCCAAACAAATAATCCGTCCATATATTCGCCGCACCGTTGTATAAGTCACAGGTTTCAAAGTGCGATAAAAAAGTAGCAGCGTATAGTCCAGAAATTATGATATATCTGGACAAGGACAAGTCAAATCTTGCTATAATTCCTGGGGAAAGATCAGTGTTCCTGCATTTTGGATGTTATGTGTTGATTTCTGTTTTAAGACTCACAAACACTTTTATTTTTTATTCATTTTCCGCCATTTAACTAATGTAAAGCTATTATAAATATTTATCTCAAACACTATCTCACCAAAGCAAGTCATAATTAAAAAAAAAAAAAAAAAGACATGAAAACCCGTCAAATGTGCTTAATTATTCTCGATAACAAAAACAAAATGTTCTAACCAGGGTGATTTCAGAGGAGAAGACGACTTAATTCATTCTGGAGCTACGGCGGCGTTGAAATGATGTGGCCGGACACGCCTTGTGCATAATGACCCCTGGAGCGGTATCCTCCCACCGTCTGGAGAGGCTCATTACACCGACAGGCGGAGGCGGAGGTCACTTCCAACTTTTACTCCATGTTTTCCATTGGATAATTGGGGACTTTGTTGGAGGAAGGACCCTTCATTATAAAAGAAATACAGCAGAACTCTCAAGGACACTCAAGGCTCGCAGAATTATGTCGTGTAGAGGGAAGATAGTCAAAATTGTTAGCATAGTAGTGATGTTTGTGAACGAGTCGGCCCTTCTGACGGGTTATTAAAGGCGCACTGAGGAACTTTTCCGGTGGAGGGTTCGTCATCTGATGGTCTCCATGAAGATGTTGCTTCGTCTTGAATCTCCTGATGTTCTTCACTCAATAATATGGGTTTTTATTCACCTAAAAACTCTCATTTCCACCGATCTGACATCTAACTCAGCCCATGGCGTTACCTGCTGAGAGATATAAGACAGAAAAGTTAAACAGTGCTATAACCAGATCACATTTTTTAAAAGAAGCACAACCTCTTCTGTCTAATTTTGATGCATTTTTATACTAATTAAAGGGTTCAGATACAGGATATGAAAAAGCTCAGCCCATGGCGTTACCTGCTGAGAGACAAACAAGATAATTAAGACAGAAAAGTTAAACAGTGCTATAACCAGATCACATTTTTTAAAAGAAGCACAACCTCTTCTGTCTAATTTTGATGCATTTTTATACTAATTAAAGGGTTCAGATACAGGATATGAAAAAGAAAACATCTGTCAAACTCTTGGAAATAAAGAACTTTTTTCAAATGATAAGCAGAAGTTTCCAGTCCAGAAGTAATTTAGTCATTTCCTCTTCTCCTCTCCTTTCGGTGACCTCATAAACGGACTTTCTTTTGCGGTGAACAGGTCGTGGATTCTTGTCATTGCAACAAACTGCGAGGAAGCTACAGCTGGAAAAAGCCGCTAAGAACCGCTGCGTTGGTTTAGTAAACAGCGTCTTTTGTACCAACACAAAGATCAGCACAGAAGCAGAGTAGGCAACACGAGTGAGAGATGCACGCACACACAAAAAACATATTCTGCATCGTATTAACAGTTATAATTTAAAATATTATTATTGTAGACAAAGGTTTTATTTAGATTCTGTGTAATTTCAAAGGGTGAACACATTCCCACTCTCTTTTTGAACCATTTTTACAGTTAGTTTGTAGATAAAGTGAGTTCAAACATTCGTTTCTGCCGTGTAAATAGTCAAAGATCCACTGTTTGACTGGCTCTTTGAAATGAATGGATCCAAAAGATTCAAAACCCGTAAAAGATCCAAAACTCCCATTACTATAGCATAAGGAATTGGACTTGAGTTGGAGAACTGCAGATGAAGATTTTGAGGGCCATTTCCCACTTCAGTACTACAATGTTTTGTTTAAAATCATGACTCATTATACGATGGTGCTAATTTATATTTTGTAATTGACTGAATTTTATATTATTGACATATGGGTCAATGACATGACGTGTGTCCAATTGCAATTTCTTTATTTAAAAAGGTTTAAATTTCATAATAGTTCCCCACATACTTGTACCATACAGCACCTCTGACCTCCCTGGAACCAAATATTTTTTTTCAGAAATCATTAGATATTCTGCATGTTTTTGTAATTAAAGTTTTAAAATGTTCATGTGGTGCGACCGTAGCCCTTAACTGATGATTTTTAAGGTTCTTTAAAATTACTCTAAATCTTATCAAATTTATTTTTCATTTTGTTGTCATTTTGTAAAGTGTTTTTAGTCCCACATTAAATTTCAGCTTTCGTGAATAGATATTTCTCCCATAACATACAAACAAATATTGCCATGTCCATTTTTTCAAATATCATGTTTTTGAAGAACTTTGATTAACATCCCAACCATGTTTTAGAAAATAAATTCATTTTGAGGTTATTCTCGGTCGCACCTCATGACATTTTTTAAGATCATAGCCAATTCATGTACATAAAAAAACACTAAAAATGCTTAATACAAATATCAAACACAGATTTATGCATTATAAATATTTTAAAAAGTTCAATAGAAACTAATTTTTTTAATTTACAGGTTGAAAATCTTTATACGTCATTGACCATATTGCATATTCTGTAAACTTTCGTCAGTTTTCAAAGTGCTGCACAGTCGCTGACATAAAAACACACGATTCTCTCTATTCTTTGCCACTAGTTGTTGGTAAAGTTCCACTACGTAACTTTTCGACTGGAGCGTTCGGCACTTACTTTTCTCCACAGAGCTTTTCCGTGGAGAAAGGTAAGTGCCGTCTATCTTCTTTTTATTGCCGTTAAAAAAAAATAAGTAAAAGTGAGTACTGTGTGTATTCTCGCTCCTCCACAAATCTGAACTGTAATTCACTCTGACATCAGTAACTTACCTCTACGGCGATCGATATGTTTAATGTCGTACTGTGGAACATTCCAGGCAAAGAAATATCATCTATATGGAGACAATAGTGGAGATCCTTTATCTGAAAGGTTACAAATATTGCAGCTTCATGATAATAAAACAAAACTAAAACCAACGAAGACCCACAGAGAAGCAATAAAAAAGTAATAAAATACAGTGACATTCAAGTTATCCACTCTGAATCGCAGGTGTAATACGACTTTCTGGACGTTCTGCTTTGTAACGGCAAATAAAAGACAATGTATGTACGACCGGTCTGCAGCTTTATTCTCCTGCGTCGCTCCTTAACAAAGTCCTCATCTGAAAGACCATCATTCAAAAAGCCTGTGACAAATCCAAATCTCTCTCAAGTCGCTCATGTTCATATTTCAGAACCCGGGGGAAATTAATGTTGGATGAGTAATAGAGAACGCAGAGGAGTGGACGGTTGCAGGGGGAGTGGCGCCGCTCGACAAATCGCAAAACTGGGAGTCGTCAGAACTTTTCCGAATCCGTTACGGGGTTTACATCTACTTAAGACCTCCGATCAAAGTATGAAGGAGGAACCGAGGTTGTAATTTTTATGTAATGTGAGAAACGGGGTATTGGAAAGTCTTAAAATTCTGTCCTGCACCTTTTTTTTTGATTGGACGATATTTCAGTATTTCGTAAAGTTGCTCGTGTTAAGAATAATTAGATTTTGTCTCGTTCCAACATTTGTTTTCCTCATTATCTGCCACATCGTCGCCCACGTTATAGCGTTAAAAGTTTCATCTTTTGAGCCATAAAAACACGCGTAAGAAAAATCTCATTATTAATGCCATACTGGGGAACATTCCAAATCAACAAATCGGTAGCATCGTCATCGGAAAGTGGTATTGTGCGCATTGAAGTCCAAGATATGTTTCTTTTCTAAGTGGAATATGACTTCTACAATCAGCAAAATTTTAATTGTCGACAAAAAAAACAAGATAATTACTACAAAGATAAGTATTTTCATCTGCGTGACTCCATGGAAACAGAAAGTTCAACCCATAGTGTGTTTGTCCAAAATACTACAAAACTTTCTCCAAAAATAAGACTCAGGTTTATGGATTTGGAAGCTTAATCATAGTAAGGATGCAAGCATTTCTATCATTTCAGTGCAATCGAAAGAACCAAAATTAAAAACAAAACGATGCCTTTATTTTACTTCATGTATTGGTTAAAAATGTTGCTCAGTGTAGCTCTAAGATGGACATTTTAGCATTTAAACGCCCATATTACGTTAGTTTCTGATGTGTTATAATGTTTCCTCATCACAAACAGACCCAGAATTGCGTTTTGTTTCATTCACACAAATTTAACGCACAAACCCTGCGTATTTAGGCTTCTAACAGAAAACCCTCTGTTCCACTTTGTGATGTCACGTGGTAATACAGGAAGCGCTCTGCTACGTTCATTAACTCCACACGCCTTCACTGGAATCATTTGGACGATTTCAGCCCTGGAATTGACAATCTCTACTGAACAAAAAGTAAAAGGTTGACTTCACAAGGTGGGACAGAGCATTTTGAGCTTTAGAGATGTAGACAGGCTAATAATGGAGTTAGTTAAACATGCGTAAATGAAATAAAACGCAACTCCGGGTATGTTTTTGGACAAGGTAACGACATTCTAACACGGCTAAAAGCTCTCAAGAGTAAATTTTGCACAATATGAGCTTTTTAAAGATGAATTAGCATCTTTCTCCTGTCACCAAATACATGTACAGAGAAATATTCGAAACCGTAATATCTTAATCCTTTGTTTTCATCCCATTCTTGCACTTACATGAACAATACATCTCCACCATCGACCGGGACTCCATTAAAGTGTTCTAAAAGTGCTGCTTATCTTCGCGTATTGATCCGGCCTGTAGCCTAAAGCTCATTCCCTCTCTTCTTTTTTCCTCTCTTCTCTTCTTCTCCACAGCTAAAATCCTGAAAAACAGACCAGAACGTGCCAAAAAAGAAGCGACGGAAAAGGCCATGGCTGAGTGGATGATTACATCTCCAAGTGGTAAGTAGTCCGCTGTGTTGTTGCTTTTACGCCCCGTATTTGTACCTATTTTCTTCGTTTTATGTCAATCCGAGCGCATTTAGTTGAGCAGGGTGCTGTTAATGGGGGTTCTGCTGCGGTGCTGACACCGTCGGCTTTTGTCCATTTAAGTTCTGTCACAGCTTCATTGCACTTAACGCAATTGTCCGCCTCACATTCATGCGCTATGTACTGTTCCGAAAGTCAAAAATAGAACATGCGAGTTTTTGTTGTGTCAAGCTGAAGTTTTGTGTGTTGGTCGTTGAGTTTGTCCACTGGTGCAAAGGTTAGCAGTTCGAATCCATAAACTTCATTGATTGCAGTGAGAATTTCTATTTATGTGTCTTCGGTGAATTATTTAGTGTGTTTAAAATCATACGTACTGCAGAAAACCCTTTAGTTTCTTGGGAAATGCGGTCTCTCCTCGTCGAATTTTCGGTGAGCCTTTGTATTTTAGTCAATGACATGACGCCTTTCCAATCCCAATTCTTTAGTTAAAAAGGTTGAAATTTCTTAATAATTCCCCACATACCTGTAGCACCTCTGACATCCACGGAACCAAATCATTTTTTTCACAAGTCATTCATTATCCTGCATGTTTTTTGTACTTAAAGTGTTAAAATGTTCATATGGTGCGACCGTCCGCCTTAACTGATGATTTTTGAAATTCTTTAAAAATGCCCAAAATTTATTTTCTTTTTTTTTTGGCATTTTTCTGAATTGTTTTTAGTCCCACATGAAATTTTAGTTTTCTTGAATAGATATTTCCCCCATAATATTCAAACAAATATTGTCCGAGCGTGTCCACTGTTTCAAATCTCATGTTTTCAAATCTCAATATTATGTTCATATGACTCAGAACTTAGATCATCCCAACCATGTTTTAGAAAATAAAACAGCACATGATATTTTTTAAGGTTAGCCAATTCTAAAACAGCACATGATATTTTTTAAGGTCGTAGCCAATTCATGTACATAAAAAAAAAAAAAAAAAAAAACACTAAAAATGCTTAATATAAAGGTCAAACATAGATTTATGCAGCTGACACTAGAAAAAGTTCAACAGAAAAATCAAATCAAACGAAATTAATTTTACGTCATTGTCCCATTTACCAGTAGTGATGCAGCAGTTTATCGGGTTGTTTCATCGCGCTTTTGTTGACCTCTTAATGTTGTTTCGGCTCATGTATCTCTGAGAATTCTTCACCACTGCCACAAACAGATTTCCAAAGTAACAGCAATTTTATGACGTCCCACCCCGAGCTCTGTAATGGGCCTAAAAAAGAACAAGTCGTGGTGAGTGTAAGTTGCTGATTAAAAGTGCAGTTTTTACAATAAGTGAACTTAACAGCTAATTTGAACCAAAGCCCAGAGGCAATATTAGAATAACTACATTTAGATATCTGTGCAGTAAAATGCTTGCCGGCTTATAGAGGTGTTAACAAGTGTCTGTTTGGATGCCTTCTTTAAATAATAAAACTGTTTTGGGTAATGCAATTTCGAGTTATACATAAATAATGTAATTGCAATGTCTTTTCACGCTGCTCCCTGGCTAGTTCCGGCTGCAGATAATCACTTCTCGTTCCGTTCGTTTTCTATGATAATTAAGCGGAGTTTGAGCTAAAATAAAGCCCTATTTACAGGCATGTTCTAGCCGTTTTTGTCATGGATTTACATAATATTGTTATCGGGATACTTCAAAGATATTTCGAGATATTATATGGCAGACTCTCTCTTATGGCTGGTCAATTAATGGAAAGAGAAAAAAGAGATTGTGATTCAGTCTAATCGTCAAAAATCAGGTTTGGGTTTGAGAGGTCCACACCCAATCTTCTATCTCTAAAAGGTTTTATTATGTTCAATAGGTCTATTCTTATATTTTTATATTCTCTTCAGATTGTTTGTATGTTGTACATTGTCGTAAGGCCACTATACACTTCAGGGTTTTACGGTTTTAGTATAAACAGTAAAACCACTCGCTCTGAGACTCTTAAGTGATCCAAAGATGAGAGCAGCACTTCTAGTTTAAATGCTGTGATGGAAATTTATATTGAGGAAAGATTTCTCACAGTCTGTGGTTTTGTAAAGACCCGGACCTGTCATCACCTGTCTCCACCCTCAGGAAGCCCTTTTTTTTTGCTCTTTTCTTAGCTGTCCAAGTCAAGTGTAAGGTCATTTGATTAGGAAGTCTGTGAAAGATGTATTTCTAAATTTCTGCATAAATAGGAGTGGAGATTGGTTAGAAGAGAGTTTGGGGGGAGTCCGACGAGAGTTAGAGGGGAGGTGTTCTGGAGGTTGGTTCGAGGGGAGATGCTCTGAGAGTCTAACGCTGAGGTTAGTTAGTTGTCCTGGATTAATCGGTCCTCATAGATTAGTAGTTTCCTTCTGCCAATAGCTTTGGATGGATACGTCCAGGCCATCTATGCCTGTCCGTCCATGGGAGTGGATCTCTCCTTCACTGTGGTTCTCCTCGAGGTTTCGTAACGACAATAAACCTTTGTATTCCAAAAAACTCATCGAGCTTTGCAAATGGACTAAATTATTTATCACGTTTTTATTATTTGTGAAACTGGTGCAATACTTCAGACACATGATTTTTTAATACACAGAAGGCTGGTGATAAAGTACACAGGAAGTTGAGTCAGCAACTTAAACCGAATTCTCTTGTAGTGTGCGCTGGCTTTTATATCATTAATAAAAATCAATCAAATGCATCTAAATGCTGCTAAAACTGAAGAATGAGATATCAATCCAAGTCGGCCAAATCAACCATAAAAAAGCCATCTGGTGAAGACGAGGTTTGATTTACCCAATGAAATAAAGAATGACTACAAACATTTTACTGTAACTTTGTCAGGGATTCTCTGCTATCTGCAGGATACAGTAGAGTACAATGCAGTATATATATTTCTATTTCTGGTAAATACATTAATCATGCTAGGGTCAAAATGCATCGTACTTCACACTGACTCCAGTATATCACATGTTAAAATTCTTATTGGTTTTACTGTTGCAGAAAGAATATATCTGCTGCAGTGAGACGCACAACCCAGAACTCGACTTCAGTCTTACTTTGAAACTCCTGTCCACGGGTGTAGCCTGGAGCACGATTTCACCCATGTTACCCATTCCGAGCTGTTTTATCTGCGAAATCCCTCAACTTCCAATCCTTCGGCCCCATGTCACGGCCCTCCTTGTTACGCACCCCCCTCCCTCGCCTTCGCTTGACACGTTACCGGTCGACCACGCCGACCGCTGACACGTAAACAGGGACCGGACGTGGGCCCGGGTCTTCGTCGATGCGTTCGGGGTCAGGCGGGTGAGTGCGAGTCCTTCTCTGGTGCTTCTCACGGCGGACGGCGCGTTTTAAATTTACAATGAGCTCCTGAACTCCCCGCAGCCTCAGAAGCAGCGCTGGGAGCATGCATATTTCAGGAATGCGGTTCAGACGAGCGGGGAAAGCAGGGTGTTTCTGTAGCGTGTGAGGTACTGGGGATGGATTTTGTGGGCGGATATAGGTGATGGTATAGATATTGTTTTGTTTGCGGAGATGCGGCACAGACGATGGCTGCAACGCTATATCTCTATTACATCTCTCACAACTTGCCATCTAAAAGGTACTGGGGTTGTTAAAAGCATCAAAATCAGATCCTTACTGATGGACCAATATGGAAGCTGCCTGGACGACTGAGGAATTACAGATACTATACAAGAAAATGCTACGATTTAATGTTGAAAATGACAAATATGTTGGTCAATCCAATTGGCATTTTTGTCTTTTTCAGCAGAGTTGCTAATACGTTCATTGTATGACTGCTGGACATTCAACCATAGACATACATGCAGAACCATCCCCACTGCAAAATCAGTTAATTCCAGCGACAGACCTTCAGGTTAAAAATGATTCAGTTTGTTCAGGCTGTTGAAAAAACAGAGACCAAATAAACTTTTTCTACCATCTAATTAAATTGCACAAATCATATCATTTGCCTGGATCCTACACTGCTAAAATCCCCCTCCTTAAAACTAGAAAAATACACTTGTTTTAAATAATAATCTAAGTATTTAAGTGATCTTAACAATAATGTTTTAAGAAAGGCTAATGTTTTAAACCCCATCTTAACACGTGTTTTCTTGTTTTGTGCGTATTCCACTAACTAGTTTATAGATATAAAAACTATATAAGGAAAAAAAAAAGAAATAATCTTAATCTCACATATTCAGCAGCCATTTAGTATATATCTTAAAACCTTAAGACAAGATCAATTTGTCTAAATTTAAGAGAATAAATCTTGGTTAGTTTGATGAAAATTGCAGTGTGTGGTCATACGCAGTGGTGAAAAGTAATGAAGTACAATTCTTAAGTATCATTTTTGTACTTTACTCAAGTACATTTTACAGTGGATTTTTTTTTTTTACATGTATCTGCACTTTTTAATCCACTACATTTTAGATCTGGAATGAAAAGTCAAATGTGCTTTTCTTTATGGTTTGAGACCGGCTGAAAAATTCGGAGACTTATTTTTAGGGCATTTAATTTGAGTTAACGTCCCAACTTTGTTCAAACCAAATACACAAAAATTCAAAACAGTGAGATAAATCAGTTGAGTCACTTAAAA
>KN489121.1:91448-109775 GCA_000787155.1 Scartelaos histophorus | reverse complement strand
CTCTACTGACAGGTTCTGAAATGCAAGTGATTCTTAAGTTCACCCATCCTTTCGGGACCAGTGGGCAGCAGAAATTAAATGAAATGTACTCAGAATTCAAACCTGTTGAGAAAAATGTTCCCCAGTACATTTCCAAAATTATTCAAAAGAAGTCAACAATTAAGTAATGATACCAAAACTATTCAAATGGACTTAGTAGGGCATAACTCCTCATGATTCAAATTAAAAAGGTCATGGTGCTGTGGAAGTTTAGAAGGTGCTTCTTCATAATCTTAAACATATTGTTCTTCCGTCTGCTATGCGGAAGAACAATATACATTCTGAACATTTTAAAATGCAATATTGATCTAAGTTATAAAGTTAACAAACTCTAACAGAAGAGACCAAAAAAATTGCCAAAATTGGGAAAAATCTTCAATACAATGATCTTAACTGTGTTTTAGTAAAATGAGTAGTCTAAAATGCCATAACTTTAAGGTAGACATGTGGATCTGAGTGGGAAAGGGCTCACTTAAACCTTAAAACGTGACCATGACTTTATGGGGACAGGTATATGTAAAGCGGAGCTGCACTGATGCAAGAAAGTCATTCGTAGCTCGCAGCATCTGAAGGCTTACATGGTCACACTGTACCCCCAAATCAATCAGGAGGGCCTATTAATAGAGCGTCCAGGGTGCCCACTTGAATACAAACACAGGACTGAAGTAGGTTAGCCGCATTGTATTCTCCCAACAGTCGACACCCCGAGAAAGAAGGAGGACGTCTGAGGATTACAAGCAGGTCGGGTTAAGCATGAGAAATATGCAAAAGAGTGGATGATTAACGACTTTCATAACTCCTACAAGAACTACTTAAAACTGTGTCCGAGATTAGCTAAACGGTATAATTCCTAAAAAGTAGCCATCCATATGAAATTATATTAAGATGTATGAACTGCTAAGACAACGTACAACTATACTCATAAAATATTTAAACAGGAATAGTCCTGAACTCATTATTTCAAACAAAACGCACCATTTTATCTGCGAGGCTTAAATGCTTTCTCCCAAGAGCAAACAACTTTGACCACGGAAAAACACTTGCATGCTGTCACAGATTAATTATTAAAGATGTGTAGAAAGCCCTGTGCGTTGTATAGTTTAGACAAAGCCTTCTGGGTGGGTTAGAACAATGGCCGTCACATGTCAAGGTAACTGTATCCAGTGGACATAATTGAGTGTTGGCGTTATTGTCTTTCAACGCACTACTTTAGTCCTTTCTACAAACAACATGGTTGGTTGGGGTCACCTATTCTTCGGCTAATCCCAGCTGTTCGTAGCTAATCCCTGCATGAACGTGGGGTGCGCAGCCATGGCGGAGAAAGACAACGCCAGGAGCACTGTTCTGTGACATAATGGAAAGTGCTGCTCCTCGCCAGGGGCTAAACAGGCTGGGAGCACTCCCACAACATTTGTGAAGCAGAGTATATCACAATAAAACTCTAAAATGAATATCATAAAGTGTAAATAATATGATACCGAGAATAATAAAATGGACTTACTAGAGCATAGCTCCTCATGACAATAACAAGGTCACTGAGAATCATGATGCGTGTCATGTGTCATCACCTGCTGTGCCCATACGTGGACGTTTAGAGGGTGTCTCTTAAGACACATTTTTAAAGAAGACATACTGCGCTTTCATGTACTATGTATTTACAATCTATGTCACAGGTGGGTCATAATGTTGTATTTTGAACTTCGTAAATCACAACATTGATCTAAAACAACCTAATAAAATAAACATGCAGTGCTTCATTCATAGCTAAAATATATCAATATTTCAATATCTGGCAGAATATGACGAAATTACAACAATCCCACATGTACCACAGATGGGAGAAACAGTGCCTTAGATGCAGGAGTATAAATATGGCTCAGACATGCATGAATCACTCTAAATAAAACTTGAGTGGTTCAAATTCTAGAATCTAATCAAATTGATCAAATTATCAATCCTCTTGATAATTTGTGTGCTTCAGTGACTGAAAGTTCACTTAAAGGTAAATCCTATCAACCTGTTATGGCAGAACAAGCCATAGTGGTCACATGGCATTGTTTTTCTAACACTATGCATCCCTTAAGCCCGGATGTCAAATATGATACTAGAACGGATAATTATCATACCATCATTGTCCTCTCATAGGGATTCGGATGTCAGCAGCTTGTTTATTATCTGGGCCTGTCACAACTACTGAGCTGAGGAGAAGATTAATGACCATGAGAAATATCACTGCTGGATCCTTGCCTCTCTTTCTCCACCAGCTGTTTCCACCACATATGAATCAAAAGGAATGACAACAGTAGGACATGTCTGCTTCCCACAGCCTGCGCTCCCCTGGCTCTGTCCTCTGCTACTCGCCTCCAAACAGAGAGGAGGCTGCATGCTGCCTCTGCTTCCCCTGTAATCCATCATTGCCTTTTCCCATTTCCACCACGGCGCTACAGAGAGCTGCACTTTTGACCATGTGGGGAGACAGATTAAAAGTAAAAGTGTGTGGCTTTTCACGAGGCCGACGTGCCACAACCTCAGGCTACAAGACTGTTTGAGATTTTACATTCCGAGTGGTTTATAATGCACTCATCAAGGGAAAGCGCAAAAGGATAATGTTACTACTTTACTTTCGGTTTCTTCTTAAATTATCTGCTGCATCTAGTGCACAGAACACCCATTTGCATTTTGGTATTCTAGGCATAACGTACACCAAATGGCCTATCTTGACTTGGCTTTATCTCAGTTTGGAGTTTGCATAATGGAGTTAATGCGCACATTGTTGGGTCTGGATTGTTGTAGTGGTTGCTCGCAAAACAAGGCAGTGGATATGATTTTGAAGGTTATAGTTTTGGTTTTTTAAAGGTTGTCAACTAAATGTCATGCATACAAGAGTAAATACAACAAATGCACTGTACTTGTATTTTAAAAAGCACTTTCAAATATACACAAGTGCAGTGAAGTGGCTGCTGCTTTTACTGCTGCTACTTCTGTTACCACACAAAAGCAGGCTTCCTTCAAGGACACACTCCCCAGGATTCTGTCCATGGTTAATAAAGTCTCAAAAATAGCACATCACTATTGTGGACATTTGCTCATAAGGTTAAAGAGGTTTTGTCAGCCGTACCGTAGTGACAAACTACTGTAGAGATGTCACACTGTGAGCAAAATGCAAACCAATTAAAGTCCAATCAGCTCGGAGCAGCAATGGGATTTATGAGAGGAGCAAAATGTTGTATGTGATATTCTCTCAATGACAGAGTAAATCCAGAGTTTTACAGGGGATTTTCACAGCTGATGTGGACAGAATGTTTATTGTTTTGAAACTAAGGGAAATGACCTTACAGAGCAGAGTCAAGGTGGACCTGCTCTTTTCTTATAAAACACACAACTACACATAGAAAATGCATTAAAAATACTACCAAAAGGCATTCAAAAGCATTACAGTGCCACTTTTTTGCAGATTTTTTTCAATAATGCATGCAGCAGAGGACCACTGATACCAACTCCAGCCAGAAGACGTCAAAAAACCTAAACAAATAAGGAATTTAATCTGTGAGAATAGCAGCTCTTTAGTCCTTTAGATGATAAATACTGCTCTCTGTATCTGAACTTACATCTTCACTTTACAATTGGTTATTTCCCCAAATGACATTCCCCTGAAGTTACTGTCAAACTGAAGAGTAGAGCGTGTACACATCTATATTTTACAGTTGTCAAAGTTTAATCGTAAGTGCAGAGAGATCAGCACACAGAAATGTCTTTGTTCTCATCTGGGGAGTGAACGTGGCCACAACATTACCACCGCAGTGCAGACAATCCCACAATTTACAGCCGCATCAGAGCAGTGCACCAAGACGTACAAGAGAAAAAGAAAACCCACAGGGAAAACAGACTAGGACCGATACACAAACACGAACTTTCTTGATATCTAGAGTCAAAATTATTTGGTTTTTCAATATTTGTGACACTTGTGAATATGATGAATTTTTAATGCTATAAAAGTATAATCCTTTGCAAAGTGGGTGGTGCTCAAAAGACTATAAAGGACATTTTTATTTAAGTACTAACTATCTAGCAAAAAGAGAAATACCTAGGTTTCATTGCAATACAGTGAGCTCTGGTCTAGTCATTCACTAATAGAAAATATCAGGTTTAACATTTGTGAATTTTCTTTTTGGATAGTTCATGACAAAGTACAATATAACAGGGAAAACCTAGCTCCTGTATGAGTTTATCTAGAATCTAAAACCTGAAAAATACCAATAAATTGTGATGTTTCTTCTCATAATAATTGTGACACAAAAAATGTATAATGTGACATCCCCAATTGTGAGTGTAAGAAAAATATATGATCCATTGCAAAGTGCTCAAAAGGTCATTAATGTTTTGTTTATCATCAAACAGAATTAACTATTGCATTAAACTGTAAAAAAAAAATACTATAAGAGTAGTATCTTTATATTCATCCTGGCTGCACGATGAGCAGTCAAGTAGGATGGCTGTCACTTGCTGCCCTCTGCTGGCTATAAGGCTGCATTGCAACTATCAAGGTAAGCTGCAGAGAAGAGTGGTTAATTAAAAATACATTTGGGTCAGACTTAAAATAAGCACATTTTCAGTCTCTTGGCAACGCTGGATTTTAATTACCACTGTAAGTAAGAGCACATTGTAGTAAATATTGTCCAGAGGATAGGTCACTGCAGCTGACCCACTTCAGTGCATCCCAGAGACCAGCAGGGATTTGTAAAGCGGTCTTTAAAAGCACAGTCCTGTCGTGTGCAGCAATGATGAGGCTGGAGTATTTCTAGCTACATCCTGGTTTAGTAAAGACATGCCATTTCTGAGAGCGCTACAAATAACTGGAGGGCGAAGAGACCACCTGGCAACTTAGTAGTACATCATTCACACGCACAAAGCTATTTTAGGTGAGAGAGTAACACAGAGCCCGAAGCAATGACCACATACTATCAGAGAACGAGGCATTTTTACAAGTCATGAAGGATGGCTGATTCAGATAAAGTTATATGGAACAATTGTTTTTTTGTATGCATGAAACAAGGGATAGAGCATAAAAAGTTTCAAAACCTCCAGAGGATAATACACTGTAGAAAAAACACAGTGGTGTCTTTGGGGAAGGGAAGTCAGTTTAAAGATGCAAAAAATCCAAGGCACTCACCGGTTGAAATAAAATGCCTTTATTAATTTACGGCATGTCAAAATGGACAACTTTAAAAGTCCCGACGCGTTTCAGCCTATGGCTTTCCTCAGGGGACAAAACAAAGGGATAAAGCATGTTTGTCTGAAGTGGGTGCAGTAGCCAAAATGTACTCAAGGTAATAGTGGTGTTATTTTTATTTAAGTCAAGTAGAAGTAAAGTATATATCAAGTACTGCAAGGTGTAATTTTGTGATTTGGTTCAAAATGTAAATTGTATGCATACACTGCTTGCAATAACTCTATGTATACCATCACATATTACACATGAAGTATTTAGATTTGTCTTCATTTTGCTGCTGTAATCCTAAACGCTAACATTGTGTGAAAATAAATTGACTGCAGACAGCCGGAGCATGTTTTCCATAAAAAGTGCAGAGGATGAGATCTAAACAAAAGCTTGATGTAATTCAATTGGGGGAGACAGAGGCACCTGGGCCCCACTACAGCTCCAGCTGCGGCTCACATGTTTCAGAGGGAAACATTTTATAACATCTCAGGAGGCAAATAAATCAGTTTGAGGTAGAAAAACTTCATCCTAATACTCCTAAATAGTACTGGAGCTTTGAATTACTGATATCAAAGTTCAAAATAAAAACAGATTAG
Organism: Scartelaos histophorus; assembly: GCA_000787155.1. Lineage (NCBI taxonomy): Eukaryota > Metazoa > Chordata > Actinopteri > Gobiiformes > Gobiidae > Scartelaos > Scartelaos histophorus. Next base: position 103,922 of record KN489121.1, on the reverse strand, counting down.
AATTTTACCAAATCAAGTCAAGTTTGTCCAAGTAGAAAATATGCTACAACTACTGTTTCTTACTATTAGTTAAAATGAACAGGGCTGATTTCCTTCTATAATAAACTATTAATAAACCAAACCACTATTACTAAACAATTGGCTCCTTTTTATATTCTAATGTTCTAAAAGACAAGTTCAGTTGAGGCACTGTTCCTCAAAATGTACAGTAAAATGTTTTCAGAACAAAAGGTAAACTTTCTTCTTAAATGTAGCCATAACACATTAAGGAAATGATTTTTTCCTAAAACTTTTACACAAATGAGCCAAGTCTGTCACTGCAGGTGGATATAAAGCGCGGTTTCTCCTTCATGAATGAACAGTTGTTTGCAAGTCTGTCTGCTGTTTATCGTCTTCAGAAACATCACTGGAAATGCCTTAAGGAATCCCCACAGTCACATCCTGCGTAATGGCATCTTAAATGATCCTCTAACACAACCCATTTGTCTTTGTAATAGGCAAACTTTGGAAATGTAAAACACAATTCATCACTTTCTATTACAGCTGCGCTTTCAGGGTTAGGCTTCACGTGCCCCTCCTCCCAACACCACGACAGGAGCTGAGCAACTGTAACTAATAAAAGGCCGAATGAAAACAGATGAGGAGAGGCAAGTGAGTGACAAAATGTGAACTGCACCATGACAACACATCAGAGGAGGCTTATGAGGGTGCGAATGCTAGCCAAAAGTCTGTCAGAGCATTTGTCATTACATAACTTTGGTCTTGATGAGTAAATTCATTTGGAAGGAAGTAATAATTCTGTCAAACTTCATCATTAAGAAGTGAAAAAACATAGCGCAAGTTGCATTGTGCTGTCTAAACTAGAATAATGACCCTTTGCAGCAAACTGGATTTTTGCAGGATTTGAATATGCAAACAAAAACTGATGGATTTTTAGTGCATATTATTCTGTCTCATATTTTCTGCCAGTAAAATAGAAATGCCATAAAAATTATAGATGATGTGACAATCTGCATATGATATTTGGGAAGCACTAGAATAGAGCAACTGAAATGGAATTGGCTTCAGTTTCCACTAAATCCTTATTAGACAAAACCAGAGTTCAAAGTGATTGTGGTGTGTGGTGTTCAAAGTTGACCAAAGCCAAATTTAAACAAGAAAAGCAAATAAAGTGAGCATAAAAACATAATTCACTGTAATATACTTCTCATATCATGTTGCCATCAGTCTTTGATAGGATAAGTAAAGCAGGACTCTAAAAGTCTAAAAGTGGCATCATAACCTTGACTAAGGACAGCCCATGTTGTGCTGTTTATAGACTGACTCCTTGGAGCTGGAGGAGGATGGAGCAGTAAATCCGGCTTTATAGGACTGGGGTGGTCATTGTTAAAATATAACCTAAGAAGGAATCAATAGTGATCTTGGTCCAAAGTGAATTAATTTAGTAAACCTGTCAACTGTGACATGTAGCGCAATGCTACAAAAATCATAAATTTAGGTTCTCCCCGGAGGTGCAGTGGCCGATCAATATGACGCTAATATTTGGAAGGGGGAGGAAACAAAAGCAACATTTGGTGTGAGCCAAGACTGTGAAAAAAAATATGATCCTGATTATTTTAATCAGAATTTAAATTATTATTATTAAAACAACTATTCACAGAGAGCTTTTGTGCATCATAGTAGTCCTTAATATTAGAAAACAAACCAATTAAATGAAAGTAGCAGACATCTCTCGCACAAAGCAGATTACAAAGAACATTTATAAGCTCCAACCTGCAGCTTTTCTCTCATGGAAAAAAACTTGTGTAGTTACTCTAAATACTTTTGTTTGATTTTTCTATTCGTTTTTATAATAATCAAGTACATTCATGTGATGTTATTCTTTTTATGTTTACGATTAAACTATTTCAAATTTAAGACAAAGAAAAGGGGAAGTGAGACAGTATTGATATAATACAACAGTATTGATGTAGAGTGGGCGTAAGTGGCTGCTGAAGTAGTGTTTCAGAGCTGACGTGAGTAATGTGATCAGATACAATGCTGCAATATTTAAGACAAAACAGCTATAAATCTGACATAAGCATTAAGTGGTTTTGTCATATTATAATAAACTGATCCAGCAGTTTATGAACATACAAGAAAATTGCAGACGAGCACTAAAACACTGTAAGAGTTTAACTTTGTACCTTTGGCTTTCGGGGAGGCCCAGGTGATGATGCGTCGGACCAGGCAGCAGTTGAGGAAAACTTTTTTGGAGAAACCGTGTTCTTTGCGCAAATGTTGCAGCTCCTCCCTCCACTGGCTTCTCTTGTTCGGACTACACATTCTGAAATACAGCACCGTTTCAAAGTTTGGCTCAAAACAGATCTGAACTCAGGTCTCTGCTGCAGTACGGGCTGTTATTGGGGTCAAAATTGCAAAGCCTTTACACCGCCACTGTTAATCCTTTTCAAACAAATAGGCAGACACAGAGCAGAATGCAAATCATTGGATTCTCACATTGTACCTGGATGTGTATGCAAATGAGGGCCGTTTCCCTGCAGTTATGAATGGCCGTAATGAAATGCGGGACATTTACAAGTGCCCTTTTACAGCAAGAAGAATAAACTGATCTTGTGTGTGGAAAGCTTTAATGCATAATTCCTGCAGATGTTTAAGTTGATGCATCTTAAACAAAATCATTTAAAGTTCCAAGTTATGTCAATCTAAATATTATAGACTTATGAAAGCAACAACAGAAGTTTCACAGCAGGCTACGTTTTAGAAAATGCTAACAGTTTGACAACCAGTAAAGAAAATAAATGACTCTGAAGTGTCCCTTGAAGAATGGTCTTACCTGGCAGCTAAAATGATGCTGTGTGCGTGTCTCTCTCTCTCTGCTTCCTCAAGCGGCTAGTGCCAGTGATCCTCAGGTTTCACGCGAGCACTTTCCCTTTCCTGAGCTGATCAACAGAGTGTGAAAGGGAGGGAGGACGAGAGGAGGAAAGGAGGAGAGCGAGAGAGACGAGAGAGAGAGAGAAGCTGGGACTGCATGACATATGAGGGATTATTGCTAGTAGGACGCACTATTTTATACGGAAAAGTCATAAAAGTGGCTCTTGCGTAGTGTAGAAAAAAACACACTTTTAAACTACTTTTTGAGGAATGGGCTCTGTTACCAAATCGCTCCTGTGATTCAATTAAAGCAGCATTGTGCACAGTAGCGGCAGTGTAAGATGAGTCAAATGAAGGGAAGAACTGCCAAAAACAAAGAACATTATTTCAATTTAAAAAAGATTAAAGTGGCGGAATAATGATCAAACTTGTAATTTACCAATCATCTCAGTAATGCACCATTGTGCAGGTCAATAAACACTAACTCCTTAAGATGCAGCTAATATGAAGGCAGGTAATACAAAACCTTAAAAATATATATATTATTTCTAAAACTGATTATGCAATATGTAGACATTAGCAAGAAGAAGAGCCACACCAAGTCTAAAATAGTAAAGGTAGACTAACCTTAGGGCAACTAGTAAAAGGAGAAATTCAATTAGACACTAAACTTATGCAAATATGTCAGATGTGAAATGTTTGCTCTAACAATCTTTTATGTGGTGACGCAGTATTGAACATTTACAACCGTTGTGAGCAGATTGGTCCCTGATCCTACACTAAATGCACATAACATTAATTACAGGGCCATGGTGATAGATGGCTGGGCTGGAGGGAGACAGGCGTGCTAAATGTAATTGGCTCCCCTGAGATGAGCAGAGGCATCTCCTGGACAGGACATGAGCAGAGACTCTGGGTCCCAGTAGGACAGAGCAGTGAAGGGACCAGAGCGCCGCCTTTATGGGCTATAGGTCTATAATGGGGGCTGTGTGGAGCTATGTCCTCACTGTGTTTTAGTACAAAAGAAGACACAAGAGGTTTTAATAAATGTTACGCAACACCAGTGTGACTACGGCTATCACACATATACCCCAACGCTCAGTTCATATAAAAAGTATAGAAATGTCAAAACAATTAGATGATTAGGACAAAATTAGACCTTAGTTTTAGAATAATCTAGAACTTTTCTGTCTTTTAAAGCTTTTATGTCTTGCTGTTGACTGTGTGGAGCTGTATTGATAACGTCAGAACATGAAGTAAGAAATCAGAGAGTGAAATAGATTTACAGAATAAGAGGCTCTTAAGCAGCTTAGATCCAGGTTTTTCATCGTCAGATTTCATCAGTGCAGCAAAAATAACGCAATGCTCAGGAATTAATTACAAAATATAGACTTTACTCTGAAATGCACATTTATAAAACTTGCAGAAGGCGGACGAGCTCTCATGATATGAAATCAGAGCTTCAAATCCATCGGCTTTCTTGTAATTGTCTATAGGATCTGCAGTTTTTATAAGGATGCTGTTACATGCTCTTAAAATTATGAACGTGAAAAACAGAAATGGATCACTTTTGTACCACTTTTTATCACTTTTGTAGTTTATAAAAGCATGTTTCACAACTTTCAGAGGTCCCAATGGAGTTTTGCTGTCACAGTACCGTATTTTTCGGACTATAAGTCGCATCTAAAATAATTACATTTTCTCAAAAATCAACAGTGGCCTTATAATCCAGTGGCCTTATGTATGACCTTTGGTTGTGTTTAACCTCCAACCGATTTTATGTTGTAACATTAGTCTAATAACGTATTAGTGGGCGAGTCAGGAGGAGTAATATGTTGGCGACATATAGGGCGACTGTGCAACATACCGGTAGTTCTGCCGTGTGCTGTACAAGGACCCAAAATGCCACCATTACCATGCAGATTTCAGGTTTTTGTGTGATTTTAGTGTTAAAACTGAACAATGTTGAGAGGGATCCGGGCATGTTTGATGCCCAAATCACCCAACTGTTAAACTTGGATTTTTGTGTTAGCTACAACTGAGAGTTATTGTAAATGACCTGAATAAAGTTCGATTTATCCAATACGAGTTTTGTTTCTCTTATTGTGCCTTATAATCCAATGCTCCTTATGTGTGGACAATGACACAACTGACATATTATTTGATACAGCGCCTTATAATCCGGTGCACTTTATAGCCCCAAAAATACGGTAATGTTAACAACAACTAGCATGCTAACAGTGCTCCAGTGCAGCACTACTTTAAAAGCACTTTATATTAGGTGCAGACAATACATGTGTACAGAGACACAAAAAAAAATCATGAAGGGAAACATCAAAAGTTGCTGTATTACCGATGTGGATATTAATAACTTACAAGACACTCTCCCTTAGCTTTAAATTTCCATAAACCTTTTGAAGTTAATGCAGGAGACCATTACAAAAGCTATTACCCAGAGAAGAGGAGAAGCAGAGCACAATATTACCTCAGCTCCTTATTTCTTCAATGGACTCTACCGGTAAATGTTACTGTATTCTACACAGGAGCCAAGTCACAGTCCAATCAGGAGCTTCAAATGCAAATGAGACGCACTTTTTCCAACATGCCATTTGTAAAACAGTCATTAAACACAAAGCTGAGCAGAGCTGTACATTATTCACATACAGTGTAACAGATAGAAGAGTGCGGTAGCTGAGAAGGTTAACCTGTGCCTCTAGATTTAATTGGTTTACTTTACACAAATACTATACTAGGAGAAGAAGCAAAAAGCGATAACAATGTAACTTTAAAAACTATTGCCTCATCTTTCAAACTCTAAGTCCACCTCTGCATTTTATTTGTCATTTTTTTGCTGTACTCAAGAAATATTTTAGGATTGTACTTATGATGGCGCAATAGTTTGAAACAGGCCACCCTCTCGTTACTATCAAAAAAACATCACATCAACACTGTATAAATGAGATGAGAAATTGGACATTATACTGTAAATCAAAAACTGGGGCAAAAACTACTACTTTCTACTTCTTAAACATGTCCTGCAATACTACAATTACTTGAGGTTAGAGCTACGTAGATGGTCTCTTACAAATTTTCCACAATCTATTGGCAATCTTGTCCCACAGGTAAGTTTAGACACAGAAACATGTCCACACACATAAATTAGAGTTAATCTGCTGTATTACTGTGGGACTAGGTGTGGTTTTGCAGTTTTTTTCCCCTCACTCCTCGCATATTCTTAATATATTTGACTTGTCTTTTTGAAACATGATCGTAGCGTCCAGGCGGAAACAGGAGGTCGAATGGTTATTTACTTACGCTGCCCTGAAATCGATACTCTCACCTCTTTAAGGGTAATTTGATACTCGTAAGGAGCTAAAGACCACGGGAAGGAGAGCACAACGAAATGTTTAAAGAAAAAATAATAATAATACAAAAGGGATAGATTTAACTTTTTGAAATCCATTTTTTCCGTATTTTTCGGGCTATAAAGTGCACTGGATTATAAGGCGCAGTATCAAATAATATGTCAGTTGTGTCATTGTCCACACATAAGGAGCATCGGATTATAAGGCACAATAAGAGAAACAAAACACGTGTCGGATAAATCGAACTTTATTCAGGTCATTTACAATAACTCTCAGTTGTAGCTAACACAAAAATCCAAGTTTAACAGTTGGGTGATTTGGGCATCAAACATGCCCGGATCCCTCTCAACATTGTTCAGTTTTAACACAAAAATCACACAAAAACCTGAAATCTGCATGGTAATGGTGGCATTTTGGGTCCTTGTACAGCACACGGCAGAACTACCGGTATGTTGCACAGTCGCCCTATATGTCGCCAACATATTACTCCTCCTGACTCGCCCACTAATACGTTATTAGCCGTAATGTTACAACATCAAATCGGTTGGAGGTTAAACACAACCAAAGGTCACACATAAGGCCACTGGATTATAAGGCCTCTGTTGATTTTTGAGAAAATGTAATGATTTTAGATGCGCCTTATAGTCCGAAAAATACGGTAATAAAATTTTTATTACAATTGGTACTTTTGTGCTAACTAGTGCTAATTCAAAGTTTGTATATTGTTTAAGCTCAGGTAGTTAATTGGAAAAGATAATTTGGTTTATAAGAAGAAGACAATATGAAAACGGACATTTTGAACGATCAATATCGGCGAGCCCCACCAAGAACTACTTTAAAACCTTCTCTTCTTCATCTTATATATTGTACAGTTTGTCGTACATCTATCAACATTTACTTCAGTAATTTCCTATGGTTTATTCATAGATAAAGACTCAGCTCTTTTTAAACAGGAGAGAGCCGGGGCCCTTGGGAGCAGTGTCTGAGTCTAATGAAAAGGAACAGTGCGGACAGTCCATCAGTTCACATTTGTCTCTTTCTCTCCTCACGACCGGTTTAATGAGCTCCATAAAAGTATTACGACCATAAAGGCAGCCAGTTTGAAAAAAAGATACAATTTTCAAACTGGAAACCAGGGTGAAGTACAAAATGAAGTATTTTTAATAGCAATAAAAATGTAAAAATAACAGATGTGCGATGCGTGTCTCCCTCGCTCAGATTTGCAAATCTTGAGAGTAAAGGTAATATCGCCTTGAGACAACATGGGAGAGAGGAAATATTCATCCAACCGTGCTCTATCAACCGAGCCACAGCCACATACCATAAGATAGAAGCTGCATCTTGAGTAAGTGGTTGTATTTATAGAGGCGCAATAAAAAGGCAGCAGCTTAAAAGGTCCATGTAAGTTTTCTGGGGGAAGGATAGTCACTTGCTTGTCTCATGAAAATGTTATTGCTTTGCCCGGAATGTAGATTAGAGATAGTTTCACTTTTTAGCATAATCACCATTAAAACTCCAGGGCAATATTTTGTTTCGGTCCATCTGCTGCCTGAAAAACACATAAAGCTTTACTTTAACACTTTAATACAAAGAGTTGAGTGTGTTAAATGTGATATACAGCTCTCTTAAAGGTTTGTGGTAAAAAGGCTGTGGGTGAGTTTGTAGTAAATTTGAAAAACTAAATGAAAATAATCAAAATCAACTCTTCATATCAGCCCCAAAAATAGCTTATTGGCCATCGGTTGCTCTGGATTTTAAACAATCTATAATGATCATTAAACATCTTATTTTGTCATTATTCAACTATTGTTTCTATCCATTGGTTTCAATAATAAAGTATATACATTATTACAGATTCTGAAAGGTGAAAAGTGCTCAAAATGGCAAAAAATTGTAAAGTTTTATGCCATACTGTGCAACATTCCCAGCAAAACAATTAAATCCCTGTGGAGACCCTTTAACCTAAAAACGACGAGTACATAGTGCCCCTTTAAGTTTGTGAAATGTAAATATTCTAATAATAGTCCTGTCCACATCTGGGCCCTAGGTGTGCCGTGTTCACATCCAGTGTGCTGGAATGGCTCCATAAATAATTCAGCTGCAGCGCCTGCTATCTGCAGATAACAGTGTCTTTATCAGAGCGCTGTACACGCACACAGAACAAACCACTAGGGGGCATGAGAGAGGCACATGTCAGTGTGCAGATACAGGCCCTCGGTGGGACAGTGATGGAAGGTCAGAGCCATGTTTGGGTACAGGGCACTCATCTCACATTATCACACAAACGCTGCTCTGTTTTAAGGATTTTAAGGCATTACAGGAGTAGAACTAAACCGTACTGATTATTATAGCCTGAATATAAACCCAGATTTTTATAATGCGCTTAAATTCTTTCTGTGCCAATTCCAACAGATGAATAAAAAGATGCTCGAGTTGAGACCAGAACATGTATTTCAAGATTTGCTGTATTTTTAAAATCCATCCATCCATCCATCTTCTCCCGCTTAATCCGGCTGGGTCGCGGGGGCAGCTCTGCCCATTACTCTGTGCACCAGACCCAGACCCTATGAACCCCTCTGCAGGTGGTGAGCCCACAGGAGGGAGGGACTCCCTGCCGGTCCCTTGTTGTACCTGTTCATAGGGTGTTGCATGTTTTTGGTTGATGGGGGAAACCGGAGCACCCGGAGGAAACCCATCCAGACACGGGGAGGAAACATGCAAACTCCACACAGAAAGGCCCGGGCGACCTGGGGATTGAACCCGCAACCTTCTTGCTGTGAGGCCTGAGTGTTGCCACTCAGCCACCGTGCCGCCCGTATTTTTAAAATGAAAGGTGCAATTTGTAACCTTTCTGCAGGAGTGTCCATCACCTGCTTGTCTTAAAGGAAGTTATTACTTTACCTTGTTGCAAAGTACAGCATAAACGTATCTACCCACTCAAAGAAACAATATGATTTCAAAGTATTTTTATGCTATAATATAACAGATGCAAGCTCTCATTTGTATGTCATACTGCGGAACATGCCAGGCAAAGCAACATCTCCATGGAGACAACAGACGATAAAAATAGTTATATAATGCATCTTTAAAAACAAGACATGTTAAATCATTGAAAAATGCATGAAGTATGATGGCCAAAGCATTAAAACTGGGTTAATAATCCAAGTCAATAAGTAAATATTTGAGAATATAAAAGATCAAATGGATAAACAGGAAATATGCTATTAAAAATGCACTTAAAATGTATCGGCATCTATTAGAATCAAAATTCCCCATCTTAAAATGCTCTTCTTCTGCGTGTCCACTGGATGTCAGTCTAACACTCTGCACAGCCGAGCACATGAACAGGTCACGTTTTGACTTTGGAAGCTGACATAACATTGAGATAAATGTACAGATCATTACCATTCAGTCTCCATTGACACTGCATGTTATTTCCAGAGCTAACCCCATTAAGGAGACACAGCACACGTCCTGTGAGCGTTGCACGTCTTCCATTGGGACAGCAGTTATGTTTAGTGGGGACTATAAACAGTGCTGCCGGCATTAGAGCTTGGTGGGTAGGACATGAACATTTGAGGGATCCAGGAATAGGCCTAAACTTACCCACAGGGACGAGTAGAAAAGACAGGCGGAGGTCCAGCTGGCCGCTCCTCAGGCCGCCCACACTTATGCTCTGTATGAAGTGAGCAGCCACACTTTCATCCAGGAAGATTTTCTCAGTGAAGGTTTACTTGTTTACTCCTTTAAAATATCCCTCCACATAAGGAACTGCGAGAATGAGTCAGACAAAATTGTTCCTTATTTGAAAATAATGAGTCATAAACTAAACAAAACACAACTACAAAGGCGACTAAGCCCTGGATTTAATTTCCAAGCAGGCTGACCAGCACAAAATAACAATGATTTAAGTATTCTGCATCATAGAATAGGCTAAACAAATATGGCTACCTCCATTCCACTCATTGTTATGTGGCTGATTGTGACAAGAAGGGAATCTGACCTACAATTCAGCTAAAATACATCATTACTGGTTGAAAATGAAAGGTCAATTAGATCATCTAGTGTGGCTTTTTATAAACAATTAACTGTTGAATGTGGTTTATCAAACACTAGAGCTAATTGTGACGACTCAACTATCTGTATTTTGGCTCTAGAGTCATTTTAGTTGGTTATTTTGTAAAAGAGGAGAGCAAATCCTCTCTCACTCTAAAAGCGCTTGGAATTGGATAAAAAAGTATATTTGTATAAATGGGCGGTGCGGAGACATATTTGTCCGACAAGAAAACGTGGATCAACTTAATATGAGCGACATGTCTCCTCCTGCCTCTGTTTGTGCAGCTAAGCCTGAGTCTGCGTGTCATTCAAAAAGCCTTTTCTAATCCACCACCAGCACACAGTTGCCGTCTCACAGTGCATTTAGCCACAGATGAAAGAAAAGATCACTACATATATGCCCAAAGAAGTGAATACGTGTGTTCTCATGGGGCTTTGTCTGTGTAACGGACGGAAAAAACATCCCAAAAGTGAAGTTAACAGAACTAAATACAGTAGTGCCGGCCTACAGGGTGCACTGACATATGAGAAAAGTACCTAAAACACATTAGAAACAGATTTAGAAGGTCATTGTTATCAGTAATACGGTTTAGTCAGCCTATTTCAGACTTTATTTAGTTTGATTCAGTCTCAGTGCACAATAAAAATAGTTGTTTAATCACTAAAACGATAAAATAATCAACTAGTGAGATAATTGTAGTAGAAGCCCTATCAAAAACCCTATTCAACAGAATTACGTCAAGACTGCACCAGGACCAGTGACACTTTTCAATAAAAAACCATGCCAAAGATACTGTCGAGCTGGCAATCTCTCCAAAAACATTGCTGGGGGTGAGTCAGCATTATAAACAAACCTTGTGGAAATCTCCTTTTTTTTGGTTTGTCCCTTCTCTGCACCCTTAGCCAGCTCCACCCTCTCTCTGCCTCCCTCTCTCACTGCTGCTGGTTCTTCTGGCCTCCATCCTGAGACAGATGGTCCACAGCAGATGTCCCCACGTGGCGTCTCGGAGGGACAAACACAGAGACCCAAAGCAAAGAGACTCCACGGGGGACGAGGAGGACACGCCCGGCGCAATCCATCCTGATTTGGAACAGAGACCGGTGTGTTCTGACGGGCCCGGAGCTCGGAGGAGGAACACACCAGCTCCTAATGCCACGGATCGATCTGGACTCAACAGAAACTTCTCAAGGGTCGGTTTTAAAAAAGTTTGGAGTCTGAAATATAAACAGGAAAATCAATGTCTAAGTTTCTTCAAAAAACTAAATAATGCTGGAGACTCTTTCAGTTCATTTTGGACAGTGGAGCAATGGGCGATATGCAAAAATACAGTATAAAAAGTAGAGCCAAGATCACAATTTTGATCACAATTCAGGCTGTTAGTATTGTTTTATTTGTCATTAGGAGGTAACTAAAGTCATCGGTTTCTGCTTCACTAATCACACTGAGGACTTCACTGCTCATGTTCATATTTCAAATGACTTTTTCTGACATGATCAAACATTTTTGATGAATGGGACATTAGCTTTAAACCAACATTTACTAAATGGAAATCAAATACAATTTATTTTACTGAAGAAAGCTGAAAAAATATCCAAAATCAAAAGATCAGCTAACAATTAATTAACTTTGATCTTGCTCCAAAAGCCAAAACTCAAAAGATCAAAAAGCAGTAGCCTTATATTTTCACATTCACACATAAGTGAGCTTAGATCTGGTATGTGCATATTTAGACTTCCATGTTTACCAGATCATTAATGCTAAATAACATTTCCCTGCGACTTTCTGCCCCCTGACTAATGAGAAGTTTTGTGACAATATTTGGTCTTTAAAGAATAAACAGTTTGGTCTTAATTATGCATAGAAAGACCTGACTCAGATATTGATCCAGTGGTGTTTGTACCTTTGAACGAAGATCTGCAGACACCTCAACATTTCCTTTCCATCTTTTTAACGGAGGAGTATTTTAAGTTGGTAAAGCTGAAAACACGACACAAAAAGTTGCGCGTAAAACTATGTTGACGTTTGATCCATATAGTAATAAGACGCAAATGGGCTTAAATGAGGCATCGACTGTGGCGCCATAAAATAATCAGATGCATTAATGTTAAGTCATTTGTTACTTAATGTAGTTTGGCTGTGCCCATAGACGCGGTGTAATACGTTATGGTCATTTGCACC
>KN489121.1:76045-87799 GCA_000787155.1 Scartelaos histophorus | reverse complement strand
TTAAAAGTGCGCTCATACAGTCTACGGGTGCGTTATTTGTAGCTTTTCCGGTGGATGGTGGTGGTTTTTGCTTTGCGTACTATTTTCCACACTATGGCATTAAACTTCTGGACGAGTTACAGGTCAGATCTGTGAAAAGGCAACCCAACTTAAACTGCATGAAGTTAATCAGTTTCAGTTCCATTTGGTTTGGTTTGTTTTTTTTTTTACTTATGAATATTGTTACAAGCTATAGTAAAAGTATTATTATGAGTAAAATGGTTTATGGTTGTGTATAGACTTTCACAATAGTAGAAAAAATTGATTAGGACTAAGACTACTCTGTATTTTGCTGTCTAATAATTAGCATATGTCTACATGTATGTATTGCTGTAGCCTAATGCTAAATCCTAACTGCTAAATGCTAATGCTAAAACAAGACATTTTCTCAGCACCTATTAACAAAAAGAATAAGGTTATAAAATTCAGGACAAAAATCAATGCAGTAAAGCCAGAACATCCCTTTTAATATTTTTTTCTCTGTCCACTGTTGAACTTTTATCTCCTGAAATAAAAATAAATTTATGTTGCAGGTTATTTGGCATGCCACGGGCAACTTTAAACTTTGGAGAAAATCTCTGGAAGTGGGATTCAGGGACCACCTGGAGCTTTGTTTTTTCAACGTAAATTCTCTCACATTCACAGCAGCGCATCCACAAACACCTCTGACAATTCCCAAAGTCAAACAGTTTCACATAAGCATACAAACAGACAGAATTTACCATATTTTTATTCTATATTTGTACAGAATAATGTGCACAGAAAAGCATTGTACGTCCAAATGGTCTGAATCCAGGAACAGATTTTAGCAGACCACAGAATAAAGCAGTCCAACATCCAACAGTGATAAAAATAGATTCCAAAAATAGAACCAAAATGCTTCTTCATGAGTCACTGTCAGCTGTTTTGAAGATTTGAAGCATTTATTTTAAACACCATTGCACGTGCAGACACAAGACATTAAAAGACTGTATTCGACTTTTGTGCATCTGTCTCCCAAGAATACCACAAAGGGAGTATTTGCTCTTGTTCACGCTCAGCTTTTGACAAATGATCAAGAGTAAAGCATCCGAAACTGCTGAAATACGACACAAAATATGACTTTAAAGATTCAACAGCATTTGGAAGAAGTTTAGGATGTGTTTTTTCATTGTCACATAGAATATTGTTAATTTTCTTTATACCTTTATACCAAACACAAGCACAATAAGTCTTTTTAATGCATTTTAGGCAACACTACAACATGCAAATTGCCAGAAAAGTTCCAGAGTGAAACTTTAATATAAGTTTGCATGGGTCCCTCAAAAAGCAAACTTCCCCCATTTGTACTTTTGAGTGTGGCTGAAATATATGTACAACTATTTCCACCTTTGACGCTCGCTGGGAGTTATTTTCCATTTCTTTTTAATTTCTTGCCACAATTTTTTGAACCAACATCCTGTAAAAAAAAAAAACTTTCTTGGCAGATGTAACAATTGTGTCTCGTGATTAACTTGTTACAACATTTTGTGCACGATTGCATCACACTTACCATTGTTAGATTGGATTTTGAGTGAGTGGGCAAACTACTTTTTTCTTCACATTTCGTATAACTTCCATGCACTTATCCGGGGAAGTAAGTGGCAGGCATGTCAGGGCCACACTATTAGGCACCTTCCATTCCTGTGGCATGTGGTATAGAGCAGAGCTACTGTCTGAAACTGTCACCGAAAAACAATGACTGATTTTGAGTTGCGGGCTATAAATAACTTTGCACCTGGACAGAAAGTGGAAGCCAAAATGTTCTCAGTTGGAATGACACCTAGATGGCAATTTGAGGGCATTAATGAGGTCCAACAACACATGGGGAAGGGGCTCCACAGATGGCCCCATGTCAGCGCTATGGAACAAAGGAAGGAGAGACTGGGAGAAATGCACTGTACACTTTACAAAGGTATAATTATGGTTTTTTATGCCCCATTTGTTTATTTTGGCAAGACTGAAATGCGATATTGAGAAGATCTATTGGTGCATTTTTGTATTTGGAATCACTATCACTGCTCTAACATTGCCTCAGAGATCTTTATACCGTTTTTTATTGCTATCAGTGTTTGTAAATGGCTAAAGTAGCTCAGGTGGTAAATGGTCACATCTTTATATAGTGTTTTTCCACTTTTCACGGCGCTTAAAGTGTTTTATATCAAGGAACGACTCCATTCACACACACAGTCATACACAGACACTTCGCTTACTCAAGGACACAACAGCAGTGTTCATCTGTGGGAGCTAGAATCGCACCGGCAACCTGCAGGTTACCAATGACGTTTTTATATCGAGCAAGATTTGAACTGACAATCTTCAGATCAGTGCAAAAACACACCAACTTTTGCCTTTTTATACCATTTCGTATTGCTCTTAATAGTGGTAGTGTTCATAATAGCAACAGTAATTGTAATAAAAATAATAAAAATAGTTAAAAGTTTAAGCATTTGTCTTATAGTACTGGCAAAGGGAGTTGTTTTATCTGAAAAGACGTCAAAAACTGCAGGTATTTTTCTTTCTCCTTTAGTAATTTGTGTTGATTGTGTGTCCTTTTTAAACATACATCAGCATTCCACAATAGATGACAACCTGAAATGCTTTTACACTTGCGATATCACAATCGTACATCACCAAATCTGACAAAATATTGTTGGGATCAAAGTTCTAATCGTGTAATCTTGTATAGAATAAATAACGGTGCGAAAGTTTGACTCGAGCAGCCAATCGGCGCGCACATTGAACCCGATTTTGATCTAATGATAATATCAAAACCGTACCCGGGCCCTCCTGAGATCTCCAAATGAGCATCTATTTCTGGGTCCCATTGGCGGCGAGACAAAGTTTAATCATGATGTATCTGGCTTTGCACAAGGTCTCCGCGCTGTATTTAATCAGGAGGACAGTGATATTAGAAACCCAGCCACCGTCATTCATCTACACATAGTCACAATCTAACACTATCTCCACATCAAACATCCAATCCATCATAAGAATGCAAAATCCAGCTCACAAAAGGAATTTAACAAGAACTCATCATTGTAATGGGTGAAACACAGATACTGGAAGCAAAGTCTGTGTCTTGCCCATGGACACAAAACCCACAACCTTTAAGTTACCCAGGATTTGTGCACTGTTCCCTCGAGCTGACCCGTCTGCATACACCATCGCTTTGACTTATGAGCGTTCATTTCTATTTAAATCATATACATTTAGGAGCTTTCTGTAACAAATTACTCTCCAAAAATGTCCTCTTCAGCATTTCTGGCATAAAAAATGAAGGCGCATCCCAAAAATTCTATTTCGCAGAGTGCATCTTGCATTATTTGTGAGAAAATTATGTAAAATTTAAACATGAGCCAAAGATAAATTATGGATTAATATTAATATCATGGCAAGTTTCACCAACAAAATGCAAAGTTTTAGGACAATTCTTCAAAACAACGACACACAGATTAAAAAAAATTAATTAAAATAAAACAAAAATGTGTCCCTCATATAATCTCCACGGCTCAAGTGTCAATAACAGTGTAATTACAATGAGCATTCAAATGTATTCACTCTCCATGAAGCATCAATCTTCATTTTGGGAGGCAGGTTTGTGCTGCGGAGCCAGATGCTTCCTTCAGGCCTCATGTGCAGTCTTTGGAAAATGTAAACAGCAAATCACTTGTCCGCTGGTCATGCCTGGGCCTCCTCGAGAAGAATTAAGGAGGACGCACTCAGTGGAACAATGTGATCAGAATAGCAACACGAGGCATGGGTTTTGCTGTATGAAATGTTGATGAAGGTGAACTTTATGACAGTGTTTTTTCTCTGCATTTGACCGATCTCTCAATGCCAAATTTGGAAAGATGTTTTAAATTGGGATCTCTGGGGAAAGGGCAAACTTATATTCAAGCTTTTCTAGCGTGTGAATAATAAAGTTAAAGTTAATGACGGCGTGCATGACCTTCCCACCTGACCGCCCTATTACTCCAACATTCATCCTCCACCAGAAAAATTACACAGTGCACCTTTAAAAGTTTTAATTGTTTTATGTATTTATTTATCCTGCAGAGAATTTAATCCCCAAATTTGGTTCACATTTGGTTGACATTTCGTGTATGGTAAAGGGTGCGGCAGAGTCCACTATTCAAATCCTTTATAGTGTATTATATTCAGGCCGAGATCACGCATTAGTGATTCAAAATCATTCATTTGCACCACTGACCACCACCTCATTTTATATATAAATCATGACGATGTTTTTAATGACCTGTACAGAGCTAGTTTTTAATTTTCTGATTTATGTTATAATGTTGTATCCTCATTAATCCTCATCCCCATTTTGTGTAGGACCTTTAATAATTGTCTTTTTTTTTATAATTACTGAATAATATGGGTTTTTATGTAATAAGGGGATATATTTGACTTCTTCTAAGGCAAACTTCTATTCTGTGTGTATGGTTTTAACTTAATTAATCAATTAACTTACACAAATATAGCTCTCTACTTCTTGTGAATTGGTGTGGTTTTGCCGTTTGGGGTTTTGTAACTTAAGCAGGCAAATGTAATTTAAAAAAATAGCATAGTAAAAATCTGGGCTTATTATGTTCCATTTAAAATTTTAATATCAATGACTTATTTATTACTGTATTTATATCATCTAATAAATATGAATTAAGATGCTTCATAAAAGAAAGGTGTTTTAATGTGATGACCACCTACAATAATCATCTCTGGTGTATGGTTTGTTCTTTAAAACTGAACAAAGTGTCTTCAGAGGGTAACTATGTCCATATATGTACACAGTCTATAGTCTGAGAATATGTAGACCTCACACAAGTTTGAACAACTATAATTAAATTGTATTGTCTTAATCCATTATTGATTCTCCTCAAGGTGTCTGTCACCGTAAAGATTTGATCTTATCAGTTTATTCGCTCTAATGAGCTTTATCCCAAACTGTTGTGCCTTCCTTAACAATGACAACCTCAGATGTGCTTGGTAACAGATGGGACAGAACCACAGCCATTATTTGAAGATCACTCTTTTGTCACTCCAGGGAATCAGAGACTGCCACTAATCAAGCCATAACTGCTTTCTACATAATTTAAAAGTGCTGTTGTAATTTGTCATATCTGAAAGGGGTTCGGCAATACATCTTTGCTGGAGTGATATATGCGTTTTATTAAAGTGTCCTTAATGAAAAATTGGACCTACTGAAGCCAAGCAGTGTTGGTTCCCCTGACCTGGATAGCAATTTGGGGGTTAACTTAGAAAATGACTCCAGAATCTTTAGCAAAGGTTTTTCACTCGCAATGTACAAGAATCACTCAAAACATTATAACTACAGCAAGAGAACATCCATTTGCAACTTTTAATATAAGCTACAAGTTGCAAATGAGGCTTTTGTCCCGTCAGTATTTATTAAAACGATGTCCAGGGGTTTTTACACTGTAGAAACCTTTTGTCGTTGCTTGAGCGAGCCCCTTTTGATGCTCTTAATTAGGCCTACCATGATAACAAATTGTGAAGAGCAGTATTGCTGAAGTAAATACAGAAAATAAATAATATTGAAACTAATTAATGCTACCGGCTTACAACCCAAGAGCAGATTATAACCACAAAAACAATTCTGAATCTGCAATAGGGTTAAAAAAAATCAAAAGCTGCAATACATAAACAGCTAAATGAAACACTTAAGTATTTAGTTTGCTTCTGTAATGAGTCAGACGTTATTAAGTCAACCATTTAGAGCTTAAACCTTAACAGGCAAATTTTTGATGACACAAGTACATGTTATTTCATTTCATTCTCAGAACTAGCTAATAGAAAACTTTATTGATCTTTGAGAATTACCTTGGTTGAATAGCTCCAAAAATAGTAAATTAAACTAAGTGTAAAAATGCCTAAAAGTGCTATGGGAATACAACTTAAGAGTCAAGTCTCAATTGTCATTTTTTTTTCTGAGCGATTCTGAGCTGTCAATCATAACTCGTAAATCAGCAGAGCCCTTACTATTGTATCTGGGGACTCATCAAATCTAGCAGAAGGGAGGCAGAGAGAAAACACCACCAGAGCCACTGGCAATTAAAGTGTAGCTGCACTGTGGGGAAAGGTACCAGGGGTCACAATAAGGTCAACAAAAACCCAATTACTGGGGTGTCATACATTGTCAGCTAAACTACTTTATGGGACCTATTTTCATGAGTGCTAAAAGTAGAGCAGTATTCATGTTCCTGGGGCTAAAATCTACTTTAAAACTGATATATGCAATGCTAGTGAACTATTTGTGCTGGTTAATTGAGTTGCCATACACTGTCAGCAATGTTTTGGAGATAATAAGGATAATTTGATATGGTGCACCAAGAAAGGGGAAAGTCAAACTGGGTACAGCCACAAGTGAATTCCAAAGAACCCCAAAATAGAAATGCCAGAAAAAGAAGCTTGACACGCTTTACAAACATGTGTTTTATATTGGGACAAACTAGAGAATGGAAAACAGTCGCTTAACAATATAAACCATTTCAAGTTCAAACCATGCAACTGTGTTCAGCTTGCTTTGTACAAAATGGTTGGAATAAAAGTTATAAAAATAAACCATTTACAATACAAAACATATATACAAAACAGTGGCAATAATTTGGCTAGCTGCTTAGTAATTATTTTGATTGTGTAATTTTAAAAACTGAAAATTCACAGTGATAAATCAGTTATAAAAGTCCATAGGAGGGAAAACATTTGCTACACAGTAGTTTCGTGTTTCCATAGGCCTGTCTTAATGCTGGCTGTGTTCTCAGTGTTTATCAAAGGCACTGCTTGGCCACTGTCTTTGAGGGTACCGTTCTGAGTGACCAGATTCAGCCCATACGACTTGGGTTGGCTCTCCAGTTCTGTGCTATTGCTCTGCTTCCCAATAGTCGAGTCCTTACTGGAGCTGGACACAACAGCCTCCACAGTTTTTATGGAGCCGTTAGACAGAGAATTCCCCCCTCCCTTATCCGAGTACCGTGAGCGGCGAGGGAGGCTAGCACTGTCGCTACTGTCCTGCTGCATGTGGCGCTCCCTGTACGCCATGTACGCAGCTCGCCTGTGGTTACGGGCAGCCATGTCATAATAGTGTCTCTTGTTTGGGACGCTCTGTACGCTACCCTCAACGCTGGTCGGCACATCGTAGGCATACTCCCTTAGCACCGTAAGCCGACTTGCCCTGTGTGCACGTGCACGGTTTTTGTGATGCCTACTTGAGTGTCCGTTTGAGGGCGGAGTTGGGTTGTTGATGTTGTTCATTGGCTGAAATTGCACTTCAACTGGCGATACGTGCATGTTAATTTTAATCTCATTGTCTATGGAGTGTTCAGTGAGGCTGTTGTCCAAAATGGCTGCTCCATTAGCGGCTACAGGAGGGGATGCTAACTTACACTGCACTGCTTCTGCATGTAGATTGGTTAGCTTGCTTCCCTGTCCAGAGTTGCGCATACTGGGAGCGGTTTTGTTTGTATGGGATGAGTCCGCGCTGCTATGCCCACATTTTACAGACTCCCCGTCAGCTTTGCTCACAGCTCCCCCTGTTGCTGATGCCGTTTCACCTGGCGTGGACAAAAGTGCGTCCTCTTGCGCAGAATAGGCCCGTCTCCCGGAACAGCATGCCTGAGACCAGTAGCGCCGCATGTCCTGCCGGTTCACACAGTGGTGGGCTATCATAAAAGCCCCTAACGCTAATGCAGCCACACCATACAAACAAGTGAAGGCCAAGTCAAAAGGGTGGTCCTGGGAGATAGCAAGTGCTCCAAACACCCAAAGAGCACCGTATAACCCCAGTGCCCCAGCTGTGCCCAGTAACTGTACCGCAAAGGTGTACTCGTTCTCCAGGGCAGACATGGGCACAGAGTGAGGAGGGTGCCCAGTGGAGGGTGAACCGTCGTGGGGTTGGAGCTGGAGTGTGAGGGGTTGCGTGGTGGGGCTTCCTTCTGCGTTGGAGTCGGCGTGGATGGCCTCCAGGTGCTGCTGCTCCTCCGTCAGCTCCTTGAACTCGTAGCGTCGCTCGGGATGACGGCGTAGCTGCAGCAGGATGCTCAGAAAGTACATGCAGTCCACAAAGACAATGAAACCCACTGGACCAAAGAACGCACCAATGCTTGGCTCCCAGGCCATCCAGCAACTACAAGAAACATATTTAGAACAGAAAGTTTTAAAAAATTGAACAGATCAAAGTAATTTCAGTAAAAAGAAAACTCTATACTAGTAATACACTAATTCTGTGGTAATAACAATTTTATTACATAGATAGAATGTCTGTCATTCTTTAAGTTACCATAATCCTTGGTAAAAATATAAATATATCACACAAATATACAGCACAAAACAAGACCCAGGTTTATTCTGTAGTGCAAAAGAAAGTGAACAGGTGCCACTTGCTGAAGCATATTCAGCCAGACGTCATGTGATACTGCAGTTTGTCACTACCCCAGTGTGGCTAATAACAATGACATTCTGCCAAGTACTTACTAAGGTGCATTTGTCCGGCTTCCGTAGTTCTTGATGTTGGCTGCCGCAGTGATTCCACAAACGATAATTGGAATCCCTCCACCAATGAGGTAAAACCTTCAGAGAAATATAAAATACTGTAAACACTGTGGCGACACGGTGCTCTACACTGACATCTTGTGGAACTAAAATCTTAACACAAGACAATCATTTTGTGCCATGTAGTACAACAAAAATAATAATAAACTGTGTATAATCTTTATATCAATCTTTATATCTTTATATCATATATTATTTAAATCCATTTTATTTCATAATAAGAATAAATTGAGCTGTGGTGACATACCTCAGCATTGGTCTTGGAGGAGGTGGCGGCTCGTCCAGCTCTTCATAGCGCTTTGCTTTGCGAGTCACTTGTTTGTAGATGTTACGCGCAGTCACTCCGACCCAGAGAGCTGTCGCCAGGGTTGAATAGTGAAGCAGGATGCCAACCTAGAAATGTATTTTATTATTAAAATAATTGCTAATGTATAGTAAATGCAACAATTCTAACGAACAAATAAATTGTTTTAGTCTCTTAATTTATTCAATTTACTATAAAAATGTTATTATTAGTAATTAGTGATACATCCCAGTGGAGCAACATTGCCTCAAACCATGAAAGCAACCCAAAACATCAGTCTGTGCAAACCAAATTTCTGAAGTTTCATGAGTGAGCTTAGCCAAAGGCAACTCCAAAAACTTTTCATTCCACAACTCACTTCATCTCTCAGCTGAACTCTAGTGCTAAGGGCATGATACTCACCGCTTGACAGACACTTGCGTTGGCCGTCTGGTTGATGCCTCCTATAAAGACGCTGCAGGTGAGAGCAATGTGCAGGCAGAGGTTCACCAACATGTGCCAAGTTTTTTTGCTCACTCGAACTGACCTGGAGAAATAAATTACATTCAACCATTTAGAAATGAAAACGATCCCAAATAAATCAGGACTCAAATGGACCAAAATTCTCCAACTAGAGGAAGGAAAGGTCATGTCTCTTACTTGTGATGGTAGATGTAGCTGATTATAATGGTAAGCAGGCATAGCAGGAGGATGACCGATGTGGCATAGCTGACTGGGTGCAGCTGGATGCTTGGAATGGAATAATCCATCTTATTAAGGTCCTGGAAAAACATGGAATGGTTAAGCGTGTGATTCTGAAACTTTTCCAGAAATGTCAATTAAGAAAAGTAAAGCTTCAGAGAACATTAGGCCAGAATTAACATACTGAAACTAACCAGGGATGAAACAAGTGAGAAAAAAGGAAAAGGCAGTAAAAGAAAAGATAACCCAGATTAATAAATTATTATTGGGTAAAAATGTATCTTAAATGTAAATTACTCTTTTATCTGTCTGTTTTAGCTAAAAAACATTACTTTTACATAATTCACAAAGTTTAATTTCATAAAAATTAACCCAGATTGAAAGTAGAGGCCGATGCCAGAGACAAAAGCTACCATTAGAAGGCCGTAGTTGCCGAGTGAGTTGCAGGATATGGTGGTAAAGTTGTCGTGATGACCCAGTATTCTGCAGCCTTCGCTCTGCCACCCGCCCTGGCCTCCTCCCAGACTATAGTTCCACTGAGCCGAGACCGGATCTGATCCACGGGCAAGACGCCTCAGGGTGATGTTCACAGGAGTACGCAAATTACGCAGAGACACGCCATCTGGAAGCAAGCAGAGGAAAAAAATGTATATAGTACTGTGCAGAGAATGAAGAGGAAGAACGGACAAGAAATAGCTATTTTACTGCAATTATTAAAATGTCTTGAATACGAATCTTTTTTTTACTAAACAATCTGACAGATGTTTCAGTTGATGCTTTTGTATCATTAAGAACAAAACATATATGTCACTGGAATAAGAAAATTGCACTGCATTAAACACAGAACTTCTCTTGTCAACTAGTACATTTTGTTTTTCCCATTGTATTGTAACAGGACCTGATCTACATTGAATTGTATTTAATTGATTGCAAACCTGCAGAAAGGGCTGTGAGTATCACTACAGGCCGCTCTGAGATTAGAAGTGATTGGCTGTGCGTTGTTAGTCCACACTGCTTCACTTCACAATCTGAAAAATGTGTTCTAAAATTGTGCGTCCTGCATTCGAAACTTACGATGTGTCATAGGGTTTGTGAGAGCAAGGAGGACACACTGAAATACCTACTTCTTCCTGTCACAGTTTGAAAGTTTGAAAATCTGGTATGTCAATGTTAATACCTCAAATAACAAAATTTAGAGTTTTGAGAAGATCACTTTTAGTTTGCATATTAAACATTCATTATTCTGGGAAAAAGTAATATAATGACATACAGTACAACATAGAAGAAAGAACTGAAGAAAAAATAAATGGCTCACCAATCATGGCCATGATGACAGGAGTGGTCACAGTCCTCCTCTTCCCGCTGTCAGCGAGTTGGGATGAGTTACCAGTGGATGGGAAAAATTTGCCGTTCCGAAAACCCAGAAGATACAGCTTATAAACTGTATCCTCTGGCTGCACTGGGGGAGCGGCCTGAGCAAGAAGGGACTGGGGAAGCTGTAGTGAAGCTTCTATGACTGTGTTCTGTGAAACATTAAAAGGAGACATGTTACCCAAAATCAACTTTTATGAGCTTTCAAAAATATACCCTCATCATTAGCCTTTCTCAAAGATGTTTTTCAAATCATTCATGCATTGCTTTCACCTTGTAGAGGATGCTGGAGAATGAGCTGGTGGTGTTGCATTTGAAGGTGAGGTGGCGGTCCTGGCCGGGGGTTCGTTCTGGGCTTGGCTTCTGGAACAACATGCAGGTCATGCCATTCCACTCATTCAGCCTGACCGCGTGAGCCTCCATAGCTATATTTGGAGAGGTCTGGAAAAAAAATATATATATATATAAAGTGTTATATTTTATGCTATGTTTAAAAAAGACTTCCTACTTTGTCAAATAAAAGTCTCTGAATTCATCTTTGAGTATTTTTGAGCAGCTGAGGAATATTTTGTCAAGATTTCTGGAAGAAAAATGATTAGTGAAGTAATAATAAGCCATATTTTTCATTTATTTTTAACAGACAGAAACACCACATAGCCTCTCATCTAGACAAGCAAATCTAGAAAAAATATACTTAGAACAGCCACACCACACGAGAGTATTGAAGTCATTTAAACTTTTATAGTTTTTTGAAGCATAACAGGTAATAA
>KN489121.1:55317-75987 GCA_000787155.1 Scartelaos histophorus | reverse complement strand
TTTCTTACGAGTGAGAAAGCTTGCGCTGTAGCCAGGCGGTATACTGCAATCTTCTGGATGCAGGTGATGATTCGGGAGCAGGCCTGGGCGTCACGCTGGGCCATCCACAGCACCTTCTCATCAGCCAGCATCAGGTTACTGGCCATATTCAACATCACCTCTCCCAGCTAGAGACAAGAGTGGAAAAGAGAGATTCTTGATCCTCACTGGGAAAATATGCAACTAAATTGCATTATAATGGTGAAATCAAAGTTTTCAGACCACTCCATAAGTTTTCAATTTTATTATGGTGTCACTGCACACTAAATTGAGTAAGATCCGCAATGTTTCCAAAATGACCAAACAATGGACAAATAGAAACACAATATCGGAAAGTATTCAAACCCAAAACACAAACTTTCCGATTTCATAGACATAATGACAAAAATACTTACATCTTTGAATTTCTCAACAAACTTTCCAATCTTCTCTATCATCTCAGCTACAAAGATGATGTCCATCTTGTCTGAAAAGTTGGCAGCCTCCACTGTGCAGACAAGGAGACGACGAGCACTTGGGACCACAGTGCTTTCATTGAGTGGAATCTACAGTAAAAAAAAAAAAAAACAAACAATTAAAAAAGGTAAAAATGTATATATTCTTCCTTCTCATGCAAGCTGATCTAGTATTAACACACACCTGGTTGATGACATATAGAAATCTTGTGACGTCTTTCTGAAACTGACATCGGGAATAGTCCTCCTCTGTCCACTGTCCTTCTCTGTTGCAGTAACGCCAGGCTCGCTGGTCCTCTGAGCTGCTGTAAGAGGCTGGGGACAGTCTGCTACATGGGAGATATGCTCGGATCCCCGCTAGAGTCCGAGGCCATCTAAAACAAAGCATTTAAAGAAGACTTAGAAGCATGAAATCTTAGCCCTAATGCTATGCAATTACATATTTTAACCACAAGGGGGTAGTAGTTACAAAGGAGATACCTCAACCACACTGCAAGCAGAATGATTAGAACAAAACAGGAGTATATTATTAACTTGCCTAAAGTCCCCCTTGTTGTTGGAGACGCGTTCAGGAGCGCAGTATTTGGCTGTACTTTCTAAAACCACTATATGCACAGTCCGAGTGGTGTTGCCTCTGCTTGTCCAAACTCGACACTCCCAGTTCCCGGTGAAACCAGGCTGGATGTTTGAAATGGTCAAGGCACTGGTGGGGGAAGAAAAAAAAACTGTCAATTAATCAAATGTGATACAGTAGGGCTGCAGTTAACAATTACTTTGAGAATGATAAGCCTATCAATCATTCTTCTGATCTGACCCAGGTGAAGCTGAAGTGATGTTTGAGGACATCCTGATGGAGTTTATTTACAGAATAAATATTTTTTTATGTAATCATTTTGATCTTAATGGTTCTCCTGTCTTGGAGTCCAAATAATAATCAAATATCACAATAAAATAATTGCTAAATTAGTTGGTGATTATTCACGACTAATCAATTAAATTTTAAATAATTGATTAACTTGTTTCATCTTAAATCTATTTTGTCAGCGTGTCCTTATAATAAGATAGGGACTTTCAAAACTGAAGACTTTAAATATCTGAAAACAGAAACATCTTGAAAAACTTAAGTGAAAAGCAGAATAATTTGAGCATGATGTTTGCAATCTTTCAGTTTAGTTGTTTATGTAATTTGATCGGACATTTTTAAAAATGTTATTGTTATTACAGCCATTACCATTTAAAAATGTGCACTAACTTCAGAGTTATGGGTTTTTCATTGAACTTGACCAGACCTTGCAATGAGGGAGCAGTTCTGGACCATTCGTTTCTCGATAAAGATGCCCTGGGCGGCATCCGGTTTGACCATGCGCCCGTTCTGGTACCACAGCACCTGCATGTCCTCGGCCACAAACGAGGCCTGGCACTGGAACGGCAAACTGTCCCCCTGGAAGACCACCTGCCGCTGGGACGGGGTCAGCTGGAAGGAGGGCAGCTCGAGAGGCGCATCTGAGGAGAGAAGAAGGAATGTAGTGGTCACTATATTTGGACATGTGATTACGGCAGCTATGGGACAGTGGAATGGCTGCTCTGCAAGGTATCTCCATTCCGGAGACGAGATGGAAAGTAACTCTGAGTTTGGGAAAAGTAGTTGGTGGTGGTAGTAGTAGTGGTGTCACAATACTAAAATGTATTACTATTTTGATACAAAGGAATGGAATTAATACTCAATACTGATTTTGAAACCATGATGACATTATTCTTTAGACATAATAGTCCGCTAGCCTTGTTCTAGTCTATGTGGTCTTTCTTATACTTGTTTTGACACAGCTCAATCGATCCCTTAAATCTGACTTTTTACTATTGATACCTGCTCAAAGTAGCAGTATCAAATCTAGTTTTGATACTAGTTTTAGCATTGATTTAAATAATTATACACAAAAAAGTGAGTAAAACCAAATTACAATAGTTATGAGTTGTAAATAAAACATGTCCAGATTGTCCATAGATTTTTACTAAGCGTTTCTATCTTGCATTTTTGTAGACAGTGGAATAACTTAGAAATGGTTTGGGTATTCAAGGTCCATTTATCTCGCCTCAGTTCCTGCTGTGTGCGTTTCATAATCCCGTGGTGTGATGAGTGCCAGGCTGATAAGACGTGAGCAAGTAAAAACACACGACTGCTCTGGCCCTTCTCCTTATCGCTCGTGTCACTGCACAAGCCCCTGTTCCCCAAACACAACACACACTGATACCAGCAGAAAAATTAAAGAGACAGGACTGGCTATAACAACGCTATCTGTGTCATAGCTAAATGGTGCCATACTTTAGCCTGTCAGAACAGCTCAAACCGAACTAGGCGGCAACTTTAGACCTATACAAAGTAACATTTGGACACTTCCAACTAGTATTCACAACCTTGATGAAAGTTTTAATAGTGCAGACAATACAAAATCCTAAACCTAATGTAATGAATGAGGATTAACTGGTATTCATTTTTTCTGATTGACTTAAATGACCAAAAACACAGTGGTTACCATGTATTGTAAAATTCAAATATGTTTTACTGTGTGCCATTTTAAAGCCTCTCCATTTCTGACTGTACTGCCATTGGTCAAATAACCCCTTCTTTACCACAGGGTACTTTTTATCCTGATAATATACTTCTGTGAATTTATGAAACTATATTTTATAACATGAAAAGTGCACCGTTTGTCTCCATGGGGAAGTGATTATGTTGTCTGGAATGTTCCACAGTATGGTATTAAACTTGTCTATTGAGCATTTATTCCATTAGAGATGTTTTTACTGCTTAAAAATGCCTTGGATAACAGACATTCTTAGATGCACCTGTCCATAGAAGTGACCTATATCGAAGACTAGTTTAATTTCTGTTTATCTTTATGGAAATAGATGAATTTAATGCTTCCATGGAGACAAGCAGCATTCCAGAGGAAAAGTTGCACAGTGCCCCGTCCAAAAACATATCACCATGTATATGACCCACTTTGGTATGTCTTTGTCTTATGTCCTTACCACAGGTCAGAAGCTCCGGTCTGATGGAGGTAATCATCTGGCCCTGGAGCGACTGAGGATAGGAGCACTTTGTATTTTTGACGACAATGTTTCGCTCCTTGATCCAACGCAGCAGCCACAGAAGGTTGCAGTCGCACAGCAGGTACGGCGTCTGAAACTCTCTGAGAAGTGACAGATGTGGAAGAGGGAAAAAGAGAGAAAAACAAAGGTGAAAACGGTGACTTCATCATTCCGCACCGGTGATGTCACCTCTCAGCAGGATGGCTCCTCATCAAACTTACAGAGACTTCAGAGACAACAGACTGTCAAAGGTCCCCTGAGCCAGCGATGAAAACATGTTCCCTGAAAGATTCCTGTCAAAAGAAAAGACACAAGACTTTACTTGTACATACATCTTTATTTTGGTACTCTGCTACGTTTGAACAAATATTATGCATTTTTATCCCTTTGCTTTTCTACTTTATTTGCTCTGAATTGTGGTTTTACTATGTCTAGGTCTTTTTAAAGTTTAAAAACATCCCATCATTTAAAAGGACCACAAATCCAATAAATTCCTAAACAATCTAGTTATGTGCTTCAAGGACAGTTAGTTCATTAACATGCACGGTTCTGACCAGACAACGCTTTGATTTTGATGAAAATGGATAAACCCCATAAAGTGAGAATGAAAAATAAACTAAACAATTTTACAAAATTCATTAAACAGTATCAGAATAGATCATACTACATACTAAAAAAACTGTGTGAATCAAATTGATCTAAATTGTTGTTAATATTGTGTTTTTGCAGTCAAATGACTTTATTATTACATTGGAAAACGGGTCATGGTGAGCAGCAAATATATTTTCAAAATGAAAAGTACTTACAGCTTTACTAGGTTGGTGAGCCCTTTAAAAATGTCGACATTTAGACATCCAATGCTGTTGTTGGACAGGTCTCTGAAACACAAAAATGTTTTTATTACTTGTTATTCATATTATGATATCTATGTCTGACAATTCTGTTAGGATCCCTTCCAGCCAAAAGTTATAGCATGAGAAAACAGATCACGTAGACGCCGGTTTGAAAGTCTGACAGAGGCGAGTTGGAACGAGAGAGTAAAAATCTGCTGACAGCTCCACGACGTTCAAGGTGATTTTGGATCATGTGTGGGCCTCTGGGGATTCTGCACATCAAAGCCAAGTGCAACAGAACAAGAGATTAATATCCCCTTTTCATTGTCATAAGTTTAAGTGCTTCTCCTATTTGTAAGACCTGACAAGATGCTTCTGGTTAATATTAGATCAAGTCTGCAGACACTTGACGTTTTATGAAAAATCACAGACATTTTAGGCCTTAGAGGGGCTGTACCCAATTTCTCTCAAATGTCATAAAGTATTTTTCCCAAGTACAGGTATATAGTAAAGGCAACACTCAATCAATATATAGACCATAAATTACAAAGTAAGGTGCGCCGTTAGCATGCCAATTATTCTAAGCATTACCATGACTGTGCTTGGCCTTTGAAAGTTGTGAAATGTACTTATAAACTCGCTGTGAATAAGTAGAATGCTAATAATGCATTGGGAAAGTGAGGAAAAACTTTGGATCACTGCAAAAGGTTTAAAATTAAGTAGTTATGTTGCCACATTTTTAAAATCAGGTACAGCTCCTTTAAATAGAAAAGACTTTTACCAAGAGTACAATATTTAGCAATAGTTTCAAATATCCACTGGAGGCTCTTGGACAAATCTCTAGCACCACTTTTCACATCAGCAGTTTTCAAAGTCGCAGCTAATCTCATTTTAATTTCCTAACTATAACCCTGGATGTTAATAAAATTGTTCAACTTAATTAAAAATCGCAGGGTGTCCATTGCAGCCAAAATACCTTAATAAAAGCTGTAAACGATAGCCCTTTCAGAATGAGCTAATCGCTTCAAAGTGCCAAGTGAGGAAACTAGAGGCGCTATGGAATGACACATCATTACCTCAGCCATCCTGCAGTATTGTAGACATAAGATAGCTACACAAAACCTCACCTGGAAAATGTCTTCTGGGCATATGCTAACATTCAAGCATTCGTGTAATTATCAGTGCATGGTTCTTAAGGTACCAGCTGGGCTAGTTTACTGTAAAAATATGAGCTGCCCTTGGATGAGAAGAAAGATCTTGCTTTGCAAGGTTTTTTCAGTTTGCACTAGCATTGTGTGAAAGGAACAGAGGGAAGAGGAGGGGTGGACTAAGGCCCCTTCTTTACATGAGCCTTGCTTTTATTTCACAGTAATCAAATACCACAGTCAAAGCAACAGTGGGTCTGGACAAAACTAAAAAAACTAACTCCAAGGCACTGTGCTAAAAGCATGTTAAAACAACACCTCCATAATCCCACATATTACAGCTCATATTTTCCATTTGCTTATTCTCAGGAGCCTGGTGGATTTAAACACTTTGCGAAAGATCATTCTTAAACATGTCTCCCCGCCATAGGCACACAGCAGATTAACAGTGCAGAGGGCAAAGCCCCAGTTGTTGTCTGAGTGTCCAGTCTACAGTACGAGAGACAGACGCAAAAATAGCCTGATGTGATTAGATTCCTGTGAGTGACTGTTCAGCTGTTTTAGGAATGGGAAGTCAAAAGGGTGAGATATTTTTAACATTAGCATTGACTACTTTAAGCATGTGTCAATAATAAAGTTGGTAATTAATACAGTCAATGGCTTTTGTTGCACCTTTAGTGGAATTGTGTCAGGCACATGTTTTTATTCTCTTTTAGGGGTGTCAAAAGTATCAAAAATCAGATACTAATCAATATTAAAACTAGTACAGAAAGTAGATACCCATTTTCACAGGACAGAAATGAACCCTTCTTGAATAACTTTAGAATTATCTTGAGACGTATCAGTAAGACCACATAGACATGGACCACTGGACCACTATGA
Source organism: Scartelaos histophorus (assembly GCA_000787155.1). Taxonomy (NCBI): domain Eukaryota; kingdom Metazoa; phylum Chordata; class Actinopteri; order Gobiiformes; family Gobiidae; genus Scartelaos; species Scartelaos histophorus. Next base: position 69,543 of record KN489121.1, on the reverse strand, counting down.
ACAACTGAGGGATTAGAGAGATACTGTGCAAGGCCACATGTAATGTTGAAAATTACATTTTATTGCCTAAATTGTGTGTTTTTTGTTGTTTGTATCATCATTGTGGTATCAGAATCAGAACTGAGTATCCAGTCTATTCCTTTATACAGAAATAGAGTTTAAAATGTTAGTATCATTACAACATTATTCTGTAAAGTCATTGATATCTTGACATGTTAAGATATTGTTATTTTGTTATTACCTTAAGTAGTTTTGCTTAAATTGTATTAAACTTGTGAAATAATTAACACCAAATCTCTTGTATCACTTGTCATAGTATAGTATACCAATTATAGTACAGACTTGAAGGGAAGACTATCTTATTCAGTTGTATTTCAATATTCATATGATTATTGAATACCTCAGTGTGGCTGGATCAAACATTGGTGTTTAGTCTCCCTATACTGGCTTTTGATGGAAAGCTCTGTTTACATTCCCACAGTCAGGATTCCTTCTTTGTCTCTTTTCCTCCTCTCTTTCTTTGCACTCCTTTCATGGTCAAGACAAGAGACAAGCACCTTTTGAAATTTACACAAATGGGGCCATAGCCAAAAAACACAAAAATAGTTTGCATACTACATGGATAGCAGTAGTGTAAAATTTTGTTGAAATAAATGGCTGTAGTAAGAATAGAACAAAGATCAGAATTAAAATCAGATCAGCCTTAATAGTAATAGTAGTTTGCAGCAGTATTTATCAGTAGTCTTAATACTGTAGTCATAGTAAACGTACTTGTAATATCAAGATTTCAGATTGGATTTTGAAATAAAGGAAATGGCTCTGTACTCATTACCCATGTTAATACCTCCATCAGAATACAGTTTTGTCTTATTTATGCATTTTTCCCAGTACTGATACCTGCTCAAATGTTTACCCACTTTTGATACTAGATTTTGTGGATAACCCCAACTTTTAGTGTCGGTAAGTGGAAGACGTACTTGCACTCGAGAGAATTTGCAGTAATTTGGCAGCAACTTGAACTTCAGTACAAACTTGAGTACTTCCTCTCCTTCAGATGTATAGACAGTCTTGAGTGTGGCATGAATACAAGATGAGGGGGAAGGTTTTACGTGTTTGAGCCAAAAATCTCCCTCTCCACTGCAGCCGCCAAGCTCGAGTTTATGTTGGCACTGTGAGGTAATCCCAATTCTTACCATGTTCCTACTCTCTTACAGACAATTATCTATCATTTCTGACCCTCTACGTGTGGATACAATTTTTTTCTTTTTTTTGAAACGATCTGCATATATGTCTAGAGACAACATATAAAGCTATACAGTATATTCCAGTCATTTTTTTAGTGGTGTGTGAATGTACATAGGGCTTCATGGTGTCTGCTGAGGTCCCTGGCACTGGTCCAGACAAAACAAGGCAGTAGAAATAGATTGGTGTGAGACTGTACTCCCTTATGGTCACTGGATACAAGCTGAACTGGTGTAGTCATGCACAAAAACTTTAATATATGGATGGAAAGACAACAGCATTGATAGGTTATAGTCAAAAAGGAAGATTATGCACTTAAAGTAGCCTAATGTTGTTGATGGTACTACATAAAACTCCATAATGCAACTTCCAATACTGCTAACAGTATTGGCGTTTCTATAATATGATGATTAGTACCACAGCTGTTACTCTATAGTTTTTCATTGAAGTTTAAAAGGAAACAATTAGGTGAAAATTGAAAAGAAACAGCCCAATAAGGAAAATTATTGATGTTAGTAAACTAATCAGTAACTTTTCAATCAAACAAATTACAATCTTTTTGAATTTGCAAACGTGCCATTAAAAATGTAGCGGTTTTAGTCACTTAATTTCAGGCAATTAGCTTCTCAGTAATTAGAGTGCATACTTAAAACAGAGCGTTGGAAGAATTTGGATCTTTTGGATGTATTAAATAGGTCTGAAAAATCCGAGTGAAGCTTGCGTGCAAATGCAGAGTGTACAAAGAGTTTCAGAAGTCACATTAAGGGAGCTGGTTAAGCTGTAGAGGCCTTAATATACTTACAGTCTTTTGAGTGATGCCAATCCAAGGAAAGCTCCTGGTTCAATGTGACTGATCATGTTACTCCGCAGGTCCCTGTCAGAAGAAAAGAAAATATTTAGGTCATGGCGGTTTAATAAAGAGAAAAATGAAAAAAAAAAAAAAAGCCAAAACCCCCTTTTGCCCCCCGAAAAACTACAAAATTGCTCCCCATATTTGAAGGTTTTAAAGGATATTTCAAACTTGTGTTACAACTTCAACTTGTTTTCTACACTAAAGAACTGACTCATAATAACAAAATCTTTTTCTTTTTGTATTTTTTACACAGGAATGTACTTTTAAGCTGTATTTTCTTATCTGTGTTATAATGTTGTTTCCACAAGTATTTCTGAAGCCGAGTTTTGTTTCATTAACATATGTTTAATAGGTCCACTGTGTTTTCAAACTCCATACAAGTTCACTAGAATCATTTGAATAATTTCAGCCCCAGCCCTCTACTGAACAAAAAAATAAATAAAAGGTAGCTGTTGACCTTGAACTTAAGGTGGAACAGAGTGTTCTGAGCTTAGAAGAAGTAGGCAAACTAATAATGCAGAATGTCTCAAATCAAAATGGAAAGAAACAAAACAACTCCAGGTATGTTTTTGATGAGGCAACATTCTAACATGACTTATAGTTCACATTACTAAAATTGGTATAATAGAGGAACACAAAATATGCATGTATTTAATAGTGCCTTTTAATTTGATCATTCTAAAACATAAAGAAATGTCCAATTCTGTCCTATTTTTTGTGTGTTTGTTGTTTTTTCCTCCACATAACATTTGAGTATGTATTTTTTGGGTACTGACTTTTTGACAACCCTATTTTTAACCACACACTCCTACACAGATATACTGCATCAAAACTTTATACAGTTGACCTATATTTTAACCATCCAGGTAGGTGATATTCAGTTTCTAGTTCTACCTTAGTGATTTCAGTAATGTACCAAACCTATTATACAACCCTAGATACACCCAAAACCAATTGAAAAGAAGTGCCCTTTGATATGTCAGCCTATTTGAAGGAGGATTTACGCACACACGCCCACACAGACACAAAAACACGCGATCCGTCTCTCCCTGGAGGTTCAAAGGATCGCCGTCACAGGATTCCTGCGGTGCTCACCTGCGCTGGCACTGCCTAGTCACTCATTACACTGCAGTTCAAGAGGCTTTCTACCAGCCACCTGAACCCACACAAAGCCTTCTGGGTAACTCTCCCCGTTTGATGTGGACGAGCTGTCATCTCAGTGTGGCTATAGAGAACGCAGGCAGAAAAATCTATTGCTGGTCGGGACTTTTGATGTGCACGACCAGATGAGAGAAAAATGAGAAGGCAGGGTGGAGAAAATTGTCCCTAAAAGATCCAGTGAGAGCTACTTTTGGAGTGTTTATTAGGAGCACAAACATTTAGGTTGGAGCTCGGGGGCCTATTTTTATTCCCTCTCCCAAAGAGGTTAGGTTTTCAGTCCTGTTGTTTGTCTGAAAGAATGAGATATGACAGGAATACAAGGGTCGACTTGGTAGAGCTTGGTACTAGGGCTGCATGACTTTGGTGGCGATGCATGTATAAAGTGCACATTATGGTAGAGTATACATTGTAAAAAACGCTAGGAACAACTGGACACCCTACAACTAACAAACTAATACAAGAATCACATGCATTTCATTTCAATACATTTAGTTTTAACCTACATGTACAAGATTTTTCTACAAAAATATGATTTTTGTTCTTTGCAGAGGACATTCCTTTATATAAATCAATGCAGCCTTCTTTGCTATTTAATAATTTTGCAAACTCAATTGAGATTTCAATTCAATTGATGTACAAGTATGACTCAATATTTAGGACTGACTCTACAAAGTAACATCACGTGGTAACAGAGAATAATATCCACCGCGCAACTCTAACTCTTAACTGAGCAGCTAATATTTGTGTACCACGCCATGCCATCTCAGTCACTATGGGGTTCTGCCTGAACTAATCATAATTTCAAAATATACTTCTCGTAATTCTTATAGTGAGTTGGAAAAATAAAGTCCAATAGATACAACTTAAAAGTGAATAGTTCCAAGAACTATGGTCAAGAACCAAGAAGGTGACCCAATTCCCAAAATAGCAAGTTAAACTCCTGAATATTCTTGCGATACAAACCTTCCTGACAAATTACCTATTCATTTGAGACTTTGCATTCTTGAGAAAGCAGACACTACTGCCGTTATGTGAGCTCTGTTTTCCACAATAAGCATTCCACCACAGCAGTGGATTTAGCCAGGAATTAGCATGTGACAGTTGCCTAGCTTGGTTCTCCATTCCTATGAGCGGGAGTGAGATAATGGGGATTCTGTTGTGGCTTATTTCCAAGCAGGGACACCTTTGGCCCTTGACAAAACACAGCGGTCTCCACAGTTACTTTGCAATTTCACGCTGCGCTCTTGGATAGGCGTAATCGATTCTGGAGACCCCCTTCTTCGGCATGCACTCTCGGCCAGCTGCTGTCTCTGTGACTGCATATAGGCAAGTCTAAATGAGGCAGTCTTTCTTTGTGGACTCGAAAAGGGAATGAGTGGTGAAAGCAACAGGAAGAGGGGGGTCGGAGCCAAGATGGAGAGCCGTGCATAGACTTGTGGAGAATTTTGGACTTTGTAGAGAGAGGGAGAGTTCGGGGTGTGATTGCAGAAGGGGGAGGGGTGAGCAGGATGGTTTTGGGAAGGGTGAGGCACTAGCCCAAAAAACACAGGCTTGACACCTCTTGGCCTTGGTGGACTCATTACAATGACAAAGGCTGGCAGTCTAGCTCAAGCCAGCTTCTCTTGTGTGGATGGAGAAGAAAGGGTCTCTGAGGCAGTTTTTGGGGTAAACTTGGAAGTAGTTCTGTAAAATGCTTTTGTCTTTCTTATTGTAGAAGGATCAAAACTTGACATTTTATTCATATTAAGCACATTGTCTTATGTTCTTCCTGAAGACATGTGAAGCAAGATATTGATAAAGAACATACTAGTAAAACAATGATACAGACATTTCCCAGCACTTAGAGATCAACCAGTATGGTGGTTTTATGGTTGATACAGATTATCTCGAATACAGAGCAACCAATGGCTGATATTTTCTGGGTTGTTACATAGGGACGTGTTTGATTATTTAAACACATTTAGTGGAGTTCTCTCTTCGTATTATGGATATTTTTCAGGCAGCAAATCCACCAAAGATAGTATCATCCTTTGCTGGACATTGAAGGTCAATACCAGACATAAAAACTTCAATCCAATATCTATCATTTAATCAAACTGGCAAGAACAAGTTTTAGTCTAAATTTTGCACAAGATTTGCAAGATTCTAGTGGAGAATCTGCCACTGCAACCAGACAGTGCAATTATTAGCAATCATTAATTCTCCTTATAATTCTATTGCAATGAGAGAAACGGGGAATTTACCCACAGAATTCCATACCAATGCAGTCATGTGTTGTCATAGCCTTGTCGAAAAGCAACACCCTTAGTGCTCTGGTTATTTTATCTGCATGAATCTGCTGGAGCTGATAAATCATCCTGTGGCCCATATGTACAACCAATAAGCAACGTCCCACCAAGTCCATGTCGGAAGGAAGTGCACGCGATGACAACCCTGACCTCAAGCGGGTGTCATATTGAAATAACATGTTATACTAAAGCGGTAAGGTTGGGTCGGACCAATGCCTACACAGATAGTATCCCAGAATACTTTGCTGCGATTATGTCACCAGGCAGACAAACAAAATATTCCCCGCGGCTACACCTATAATTAGCCTGTTCCCGGAGCATCTTTAGTGCTTCTCCAGCTTGTTAAGTGAGGGCAAGTACTATTAGGAAGTGTTTTGACCTAAATGTTCCACTGAGGAGGATATAAACAGACAGCACAAAAGACCAACTGCAATTATTTAAAGGAGAGAAGGATTGTGCAGTAGTTTTAAAGACTGGGAGAGGCACCAAAATTGCCTCACAGCGGAAATTGTATAAAGCTTGAATTTTCATTTAAGGCTGCCACACACTACAGGAGAATTTGCCAGATTTAGGCTGTGATTTGCCTCTCCCCGAGTTTGGGGAGGCGTTAAGACTTTGTGTCTGATTTTGACGTCACTGCACTCCTCATGTGTGGTGTCTGAGTGACCCTGAGCTGCTTTGAGAGACTGCAACCACCAAACATCAGCAGCACTACTGTAACAGCCATTAAAAGAGCATCAGGGGGGTGTAGTGATGGAGACAAAGACGCAAGACAAAAACTCAATAAAAAAGATAAAAAAAATATGTTATTACTCAACACATACATTTAACCTGCTGCATCTCTTTCACATTATACATATACATTATTTGTCCTTCACAAATACTTTATTTGTCCTGTGCATTAAAGATCATGTATCTGAAGTACTGCACCACATTTCAGAAATAATAACAACACAGTTTTGCCTTGTATCTAAACTAGATGTGCAATGCTCTGATGCTTTGAACAAAGCAAGTGGTATTATTCTAAGCAGGAACCACATGACACTGGTGCACTCACAACTTTATAACCTGTGATATGCAGCCATATCCCGCTGCAGCCTTTGTGGTGGGAGATTTAAAATCTCATACAATTCTCCTTGTGTCTATGTGGTGTCAAATGTGTAAAAGTCATTTAAGACTGGAAAATCCTGTAGTTTGTGGAGGTCTTTAGCATAATGTTAAAACAATGGAAATTTAAAAATACTAAATATTAAACTTCATTTATTCAAAAGTTAACCAAAATGTATTAACAGTAGTAACCCAGCATATTATTGGATTGTTCCATAGCATTGCTTTTGTTAAAAAAAAAAAAAAAAACAACTTACAATTTTTCCAGTGTGGTCAATCCATAGAAAGAGCCATTTCTGAGTTCTTGAATCTTGTTGTTGTTCATAATTCTGTGAAAACAAAAAAATGCATAAATACACAAATCTTACCAAGAGACAACAGACTGAATAGTGGCTTGGGTTTTTGAGTGAGACAGTGCAGATTATAACATTAAGTATTTCTTTGGCTGCAATTTGACATATTTCAATGTGTCATGCCACCGGGAAGAGAAGAGTTGATATTGAGCCAGTAATGACTTGGACAGACTGCATTGGGCACTCAACACCAGTAAGGATATTTTTCATATGGCTAATGGTTTTAAGCGGTTGGTTGTAGTAGGAAGGAAACTCTACTCCAAATTTGGCTGTGTCCAAATTTGACTTTTAATGCTTGTTGTTAAACTAAGCCAAGATGTATTATTTTTAGTTGGGTTGCACAATATTAGAAAAACCTATGAAAATACTCAAGGACAATCGGAATAATATAAAATCTACAAAAACTGTTTATAATCGAGAAAGTCTTGCTCAACTGTAGGAAATCCACACTGCAGTTTAATCCTAACAGGAAAAAACTCTTGGGAATTGTGGTTTGCATTTGTTGCTGGCCAGCAGTGAGGGGATGTGGTGGTGGGTGACATACATGCTGGTGGCACCCACAAACCAAGGCCACATTGGAGTCATTATGGGGTGTTGAGCAGTTCTTTATTACAGGGCTGGACAGTGGAGAGTTGGAACTTGGCTTCCCGCTGGTCGAGGAGAGAGTGCACACAAACAGTTCCTGTGTTACAGCCACCATTTTGCACATTTCCATATGTTGGACCACGGCAATGTACGAGGGTGCAAATTCTATCACTGCCAGAAAATATATGGTTACAAATAGGGGATTTACACGGAAAATTATTTGGCATGTCATGTTATAGTCCTGTCCAATCTTTCAAAAATAATATGGAAAAAAGATTTATAGTAGGAAATATGGTCAACAACATTCTATTATATTAGCATATTGGTATAGAAACTAAGTGAAAAATCGCTAAAGTTTTATTTCAAATCATTAAAACCCCACATCTAACCATTTAAATATTCCCATAAAGGCTCATAATTAGGCTGCAATTCTCTAAATAATTGCTACTGACAGTCCTGTCTATCATGGTTTAACATTGAGTGAATGTGATCGAGTTCACTGTGCATAGCTTAACTTGTGACTCTGAAAGCCATAAAAATAAATGTGTCTAATGGCATTCTCCGGGGAGTCATGAGTTCTTGACCTCTTTAAAACCTCATTTCAAACTTCATTGCATTCTTCAACTTCCTCCGTTCCCAAGAGCCTTCAGTTTGGTAGAAGAGACCTCAACCGGGGAAGTCCTTTTCAGTGTTAATCAGCTTGTTTGTATCACAACAAAAATGTCTGGATCATTTAGTGTGGATACAGAATTTGATCTAATTTCGTGCCATTATAGAGTGAAAAGGCAGGCATGCTGTGAATTTCTATCATTTACAACTATCAGCTGTCCAGTTTGAGTTGCTTCTTTTGTCCATTTGCCACCATCTTAAGTCATAACTATAATTCTCGAGCAAGCACTGATTATTTGGCATACTCTTCTTGATGTGAAAATCATTCGTAGTCTATTTCAAGATGGGATGAATATGGTCTGAGTTCTTCAACTGTAAACAAATTCCTCAATAACACTCCCAAATATGGAAATACTTAGTCGCTGAAATTCAGTTTGAGACCATTACAAATCCGTCTCCTCCCCTCTGGACATTTGTATTCTACTTCCCCTGTCTGTCGTCTCTAACCCAAATGAGCGCGTCCACAGAATGTCTTGAGGCTACTCCTGAATAGGCTATGGAAGAAGAGGGCAGCCGGGGCTTATCTTGATGCATAGATAAGAGCTGTTTCAGTTCAGGCCATGAGCGAGCTGCGGGGGAATCCTACTGTATATCCTGTCTCCTGATACACAAGCCATAAATCTCTCAGACATTTATGGAAAAGCTCCAGGTAAAACCGGAATATCTACTTGCGGTCGTAGCTAATAATATGAAATGTGATGGCCTAGATTTCCTGTAGCTTGAAGAAGTCAGGGAATTTGACACAATGGTTCATTTCCAGTGTGTGCCTCTAGCAAGTAATAGAGGTGAACTGAATGACCTGCCAAATATCCAAACAGAATTAATTAAATGATCCCATTTTAGCTCGTCATAAAAATGTCATGTGACCAAAGTTGTAAAATAAACTATAGATCCTAAGCACCACCTTTCCCTATTTTTATATGTTAACAAAATCTACTACATGATGATCAAAGCCTAACATCTACATAATTTGCTACCTTCGTTTGAAATGTAAGTAGAAAGTCTTCCACCATGATGTCTCGCATGGAAGGGTACTTTCACAAAAGTAGTTCCACAATTGTGATAAAAACAGATGAGAGACATTTTACTACTGAAGCGCATTGCACTCTCTTACCTCATGTCTGCAAAACTAAACTACATGTCTGGGATTAAGCAGGACTCAGGGGGGCACAGCACAGCCCCGACAGGTCTGCTAAATTAAAGGCTCTGAACTGACTCATTCTACATCTGCCAGGGGCTCGCCTTTGGGATGTTGCCCTGTTCCGCAAACACTGCCAAACTACTCGGAAAAGCGCAGAGGCATTCCTTTTAGAGCCACGGTTTGGGAAGCAGCAAAAACAAATCCTCTTGTGGACATGCATGACAGCAGGCACCTGTATTTTGCTTGTACTGGCTTTTCAGAGACGACACTTGCAGGTCAGAAAAAGTAAACAAATGAGATTATTGTCATTCCACAAGGATTTAATGCCATCTGAACATGTTTGGTTGGTTTGAGGGAATAAAAGAAGCACAGTTGCGGTAGACTAACTTGTAGCCACAGCCTCTGACCACCGCCAATTACTCTCACACACACACACACAGCACTTTCATATTAGGAAAGGTTGGTGAAGTGTCTTGCAGAAGGAGACAGCAACATGATGGATGAGTGAGTGGATAACCACTGAGCCCATATCAGCCACAAATTGGACAAAGGCACTGTGGCCAAGTGGTTTCTACTTCATAGCAAGAAGGTCCCAGGTTATGTGTGAAGTCTGCATGTTCACCCGCTTGCGCCAGGATGGATTTCCCCCATCGACCAAAAACAAGCACAGCAGGCAACCCTCCAGCTGTTTCCTGACCATGAAACCAATGAACACAGCTTCTGGATCTGGAGATGGGTCCCCACTGCAGTTACCCACCGCATGTGACAGCCTGAACCCGCATCATTGAATGGTAAAATGCTGATTTTCCCATTATGAAAAAGAACAGGACTCCATGCACGGGAAAAGCTTAGTGCTAAACTCATGCTAACTCGTGCTGAACTGTCTAATTATTAAAAGGGTAATGTGTAATTATCTGACAAAACATTCAATAATTAGAACATCGATAACATTCAAACTACTTTATGCCACTGACACAATAACAAAGCAGGATAATCTCAGTAAACAATTTTTTCATTATCATTAAAAGGCCTGAGATGCAACATGCAAATAGCAAAATTAACTAGGTTTTGAGCTATAAAGGCTGGAATAACTATCATATTACTACAGAAATAACCCAAATCTCCCCATTAGAGCAAAAAAAATGTACCTACGATAAATACTGAGCACAAAAATATATTGTCCCGGCTTTCATATATTGAATGATAAGTCAATATATAGTAATTATCATGACAGACCTAACAGCAAAAACTTTCAGGATTTCATTTTAAGTCCAATGTGTCACTAAAGTAAACATGCGTTTCCTTGAGTGAGGGAAAGGAAATCCCTGCTTTCTCCCTGAGATTAATCCAGTGTTGCTTTCTCAGAGGCCAAACCAGGTGCTCTTGTCGCCAAACCAGGTGCTCCTCTGAATACAGCCCGATTACACCAAACAAATGCTGAAAGAAACATGAGCCCAGGAGGACAAAAAGCTTAACTACAGTCAGTTCCTGTCTATAGAGCAACGTGGAGGGGCACTCAAACAGGTAAACAGAAATAAACTTGTAACATGACCCCAGTGATTGTTGTTTTAGATCATGATAGACTTTTGAAAAACATTTAAAGCTTCCAGCATGGAACTAATGCTTTGCACAATAAAATGTTAATTTCTTTAAAAGCGGTGGCTAAGGTTTAATTGCTTTTTCAAGTTAAAGCTGAAGCTAATAACAAACCACACTGTCAAAACAAAACATTGTAGTTCTAAATAGAAATGCCAATCAAGGTTAATGCAAGGACTCAAGTTTAGCCAACTTCTACACTGGGAGGCCAGGGGCAGCTGTAAACACATTTGTGTCATTTCCTCTCAGATTACTAAGGCATGCAGTATATTTGGGAGAGAACAAATGCAGGGAATGCACTTCATTCTCTGCTGCCCGGTCATGCTTTGAAAAATTATAGCCACTCTTCTGTACTCAAGATGAGGCACGATGAAACTTGGGATGAACCAACATTGGGTCCAAGAAAACAGGGATTTGTGGTTATGCTTCATATCTGGCAACAAGAAAGCGAATTACCCTAGTGGTTCAGTAAGTTCAGCAAAGTGGAGTATTTTTCAGCACAAGGCTCTTGTTCATAGATCCAATTTCATTTGATTCCAAAATGCCTCTAGAACATCTCAAGTAAAAACAGGTTTTGTACGACAGCAGTTGACATTCGGTTCACTTAAAGTATTCCTTTTTCCCTGTATACTAAGCTTGTTGCAGCTCTATTTCACAGTGGTGAAAAAATAAGTAATAATTTGCTCTCAGTGCAGTACAGTGAGCCATTTGATTGTATTTGTCAATGACCCAAACTGTGGCCGCCATGTTCTAGTTCAGGGAAGTACAGGCCATGGTCGACCCAGCTCCAGAGCAGGAGGACATCATAAAACTAAGCCACCTGAGGGATTTTACAGGCTGTAAATTAACCCCAAACTGTCCCGCCAACATAAAGTGCTATTCCATTGCTGTTCATGACCACGGGGAAACTTAGGGGCCCAATGATTGAGGGTGGCTGCCTCTTTATTCAACAATACATAAAGGCCAAGGTGGAGGCAGTGAAATCGTAAAGAGTCTTTTTCTCTCTAATTACATCATCTTAAGTCTGGGGACCTCCACTTTACAAAGACTGCAAAAAAACACAGAACTGGAGCCATTTTAAATCCATCACTGTCAGAGAGCCTCAGGGGGACAAAACATTTAGGTTTAAAAAGGGAAAAAAGTGCATTCCGTTCAATAATGTCAGACAAAGTTAAACCACTTCCATTTTTATTCTTAGTCTTCCACCAGTGCCATCTTGCTTTGTTTAGTTTATGTCCTTTGGTTATTTCCGCTGGGCATTTGTCAGTAGCATTTTTTAGTAGCCAAGTTCAAACTTACACGGTAGGTGGTCTTGCTTTAACATTTTTGGCTACAAGACCAGAAAATCTCTAAAAGTGAGCAATTGTACTACTTGGTTCTAAGTGGGTCAGACCTAGGCAAGTGTACAAAATACCAAAATATCTAGTTATGTGTGAAGCCTTCTACAACAGGAAGGATACAGTTACATGGGGTTTACATTTACAGTTTTCCAGTGTGCAGCTGTGGATGAATGATGGATGGCTGTCAAGGCACTAACACAAGTTTAGCTTTGGGGAGGAAGGGTGCAAACAGATAGAAAACAAGTGTCAAACATACTGGTTGGCTTATATATTTGTATATTTGGGGTTTTGTTTGATTTTGTTAACACACCACAATTTACTACACTATTCTAATGTAATGTAATTGTCTGATTGTCTGACGTAAATAGTTTTTAATATATTTTCCGACCAAGAACTGCAGATGGAAAGTTGCTTGTAGCTAAATCTGGCGCAGAGCATCTTTTCTCACCAAGATGAATGTTTTCTGTGAACTGTCCTTGTTTTAAAAGAAAAAAAAATCCTGGTGAGTAAAGTATGGATTGATAATAACAGTAATAGTGAACTGCAGAAAATGGTAGGTAAAATGTATCTTGTAAGATGAAACTAACCTATGATTGTAGGCCTACATGTGTAATGCTGTGAGTTGGTCTAAGAGTGAACATTGAGAATTTGTGTCAATGTGGATGTAACTGCATAATGTATTCTTACAAATCAGGGACTGCAGATGGAAACTAGCCATTTGGTAAAAAGCTAGTGCTGAACATCTGTTTTTTATAAGTTTAATGTCTCTGCAGGTTATATTATCTCTTCAAATAAAGACCAAACTAACAGAATACTGTATAGAGCATGAAACAGTGATAGATACAGGAATACATTCATACCATACTCCATAAAGATGTACAACTACTCACCTTTGTGTAAGATAATACTCCCTACAACTGTGCAACAACTCTTATGTAACAGATAACCCTATATCAATCATCATCATCTTTTTTTAATTACTTGTTTTTCTACTCTTTTTGCCACTTACTTTGAATTCATTATGGCCATTTATGTTTTTTACTGTTTGTTATTATATTATATTGTGATGATTGAGCTACTGTGTCCAAATAGTTTCCCTTGTGGGTCAATAAAGTTTGTTTAAGTCTAAGAAGAGTGTCAGAGGTGGGCTTGCATGTGCTAAGGAACTTTGTGGCAGTGATTCTGAGTGGGCTGCCAGTATAGTAGTAATGTAAACTTGAGTATTACTCACAGTGTGACCGTCCTGTTGGGGAAGGACTCCGGGGGTAAGACTTGATGCAGCTCCATGTTGCTGCACACCACTTTCCCACTGCTCTTGGAGCGTTCATCATATGATTTACAATCAGATGATAGAGCAGAGTCACCGGCGCCAACCAGCAGCAAACCCGCAAACAAGTGCCACACAACCACTCTCATTTTCACACGTGATAACAAACAATGGACAGCATTTAGAGACATTAACACTAAACGAAGCTAGTGGTTAGCTTTGGCACCGTGGCTTTGTTAGATAAACGTGTCCAAAAAGGTAGGCTCCAGCACAAAAACAAACAAGATCATTCCCAGTGTCTTCCATTCCGTCGTCCATTCTTGGCCAGCTTTGCCCACACTCATGCTACAGTCTTTGTTCGCCAAAAGCATCTACTGAGAATCGCTTTTCTATCTTTGGACACTACTGCATAGGTTGTAATCCACAGAGAGCCGAGCGCAGTTCCCGTCTGAATCAAGTTGTCCAGTTGTTGAGAGAGCTTCTTTGTTGGGAATAGCGTGGCTCCAGATCCCTCTCGTTTCTTTGACAAAACGCGTCTGAAATCTTAAGTATTGGCAAAAACGATCGAGTGCTCGTACGTAACATCTTAAAGACACATTTTCTTTCCCCGCACTTTGATTTATT